>JAVIWB010000214.1:0-14579 GCA_031893035.1 Dermolepida albohirtum | reverse complement strand
TTCTTTTGTTTAACTAGTCATTTATTTAATTCATTAAGCAGCTGGAGTAGTACATTATGTAATTACAGATTGAATTATTATTTATTTAATTCATTAAGCAATTGGAATATTTTAATGGGTCTGGGAAAAAGTTCGTGGCGTTTTTTCAGTAAAATTCAACTGGTCCCCGCATGGCGCGTGGACGAATTCATTTAAACCGAATATGCTCCATTATTATCGACAATGTTTCGCCATTTTTTTGGTAGATCCATGATCCCATCGGTGAAAAACTTCTGTGGTTTCTGGTCGAAAAACTGAATCAAGTAGTTTTCACAGGCTTCTTTTGAAACCAACTTAATTCCATTGAGAGAGTTCTGCAGAGATCGAAACAGATGATAGTCAGAGGGTGCTATATCCGGACTGTAAGGTGGGTGCATCAAAACTTCCCAACCAAACTCTCTCAATTTTTGACGGGTCATCAAAGAAGTGTGTGGTCGGGCGTTGTCATGATGGAAGACAACACCTTTCCTATTAATCAATTCGGGCCGTTTTCTTTCAATCGCCTGGCGTAATCTCTCTAGTTGTGCACAGTAGAGTTGAGAATCAATCGTCTGACCAGTTGGAAGTAGCTCGTAGTGGACGATTCCCCTCCAGTCCCACCATACACACAGCATCACTTTTTTTGGCGTCAATGTTGGCTTAGCGAACGCTTGTGACGGCTCACCATCCTTTATCCACGATCTTTTACGCTTCCGATTATCGTACGTAATCCATTTTTCATCTCCGGTTATTAAACGTTTCAGAAACGGCTCGATTTCATTCCGTTTCAGCAGCGCATCGCAGATGTTAATTCGGTCAATCATGTTTTTCACGCTCAACTCATGAGGAACCCATACGTCAAGCTTTTTTTGTAACCAGCTTTGTGTAAATGGTTCAAAACAGTTTTGTGGTCAATGCCTAGCTCCATGCCAATATCGACACTGCTGATATGCTTATCTTGTTGGACTTTTTCAAGAATTTCATCAGATTTTTCAGTGATTGGACGACCGGAGCGTGACTCATCTTTCACATTGAAATTTCCAGAACGAAAGCGAGCGAACCATTTCCGCGCAACAGATTTCGATAAAGTACCTTCACCGTACACAGCACAAATTTTATCACAAGCCTGCGCAGCGTTCTTCCCCTTATCATAATAATATTGCAGAATATAGCGAAATTTCTCATTATTCTTCTCCATTTTCAAGTGCGAATAACTTTCCAACCACTGCACCGATTACAATGTTTCTACGCTCAAACTAACGTTCGGAAGGTCATCTAAAAAACGAGCCGTCGGTGGTGTCGCTGTGACTTGTTGTTCTTTAGTTATCGGCAACCAATGCCATCTATCGGGAAAAACGCCACGAACTTTTTCCCAGACCCAATATTAATTTATTACATACTTAATTATTGTACTTAATCATTTGTTCAGTTCATTAAGAAGCAGGAGAATTCTATTAAGTCATTACATATTGCGTACTACTAATTGTAGTATTTTCTTTCATCTTTTTATTTTGAAATTAAGGGTCCTTACGTATGATCTGATTATTATTATTATTATTATATACTCTAAGCTGAGCACGTGTTACCAGACCAATGAAGGTGCTGAATTAAGCTATAAAGTGCCCTTGATTCTAGAAGAGAGCAAAAAAGAAACTGGTGTCATACCCCAAATTTGTGTTACCTTTTCAAGGAATGTGAGGAATTATTTTATATCAGTCCTATCGTCAGGAGTTAAGGACTATCAAATAGGAACGATTTTATTTTTGTTTATCCAGTAATTTAACTCATTAGCAGTTGTAATATTTTACTAATCCATTACATATTTAATTATTGTACTTAGTCATTTAATTCATTAAGCAGCTGTAATATTTCAGTAACCTTTCGCATGGTCAATCATTCTACATAGTGAGTTATCTCAATAATGTGCTGCCACCATTCATTAACCCTTTTCATATTTAATTATTTTACGTGGCTACTCAACTCATTAAGCGACTGCAACAGTTCATTATTGTATTACTTATTTAAGTATTTGATGAAGCTACTGTATTCCTTAAACAATTTGGAATAAATCATTAATCTGTTATTCATCTCATAACATAAAGACCGTCATTAATGGTTTGTATTTATCATTTACAACAGGAAATGTTATGTATCCTACAATGGTTTTAATTCTTCAACAACTGCTTCATTGCGTCTTCTGGTGTTCCACATGGCTCAAATCTTGGACCACTACTGTTCTGCATTTACATCAATGATCTCCTTACCGCAATTGATTGCAGAGTTTTGGCTTATGCCGATGACTTAAAAATATTTTCTTCGATTGCATCTGTTTCAGATTGCGTGTTCTTACAGCATAGTCTTGATTTTATTTATAATTGGTGTGATTCCAATAAAATAATGCTTAATGTTAGTAAATACAAAGTGGTAACTTACTCTAAGTGCAATAACTGTATTACGTTTGGTTATTCAATTGGCCAAACTTTTTTGAGTAGACAGGCTTCAGCTTTGCGAAGCATATCCACTTCAAATGTGGTTCTGCTTCTTGTTCTTTGAGTTTTATCATTCGCTCGTGCCGACGATTTGTTGACCCCTCTACTCTCCGGCTATTATTTTACACGTTTGTTCGCTCCAAACTTGAATATTCTGCCATTGTTTGGTACCCACACTATGTATATTTACATCTGCAGCTTGAAAGAGTCCAGAAGAGGTTTTTAAAATATCTAACATTCAAAGTGAGTGTCATATATCCTCCTCGTGGCGTTGACTACGTCAGCTTGCTTCGGGATTTCCAATTTCAGTCACTTGCAGAGAGGCGTGAGGTTCTAAGTGCCAAGTTTTTAATAAGACTTGTAACTAACACTATCGACGCCTTATCCATCTTGTCGCAGATAAATTTTCGTGTGCCTCGTGGATCGAGTAGGTCTAATGACACTTTTTCGGTCCCTAGAGCTAGAACAAATGTGTTATACAAAGTTCCTCTGGCGCATATGACAAGGAATGCCAATGCTCTGTTTGAGAATCCTTTCCGGTAGTCTCAGTTATGGTGAGCGATTCTTGTGCGATCCTGATCTATATATCTCTTGATTTCTTTCTGTAATAGTTTAGAATTAATCATAGATCTTTTTTTTTCTTTTGTTTTTGCTTTCTATTACCTATTATTTGTATTATTATTATTTGTATTCTTTTTCAATGCATTTTTTTTACTTTATTTTTGTCCTGTAAATGGTCTGTGACTGTTGGACTAATAAAGATTATTATTATTATTATTAGTGTGTTATTGTAATTTATTGTGTACATTTTAGTCAGCATACAGGCTGAATATTTCCAATATGCTTATTATGTAACACTGAGTATGTATTCAGGGGAACTATTAATTCGGTTCGTCAATATTCTTACTGTGGTACACTATTCTTCTGAAACTATATCTTGTACTGTCAGAGTGAATTTTTTTGGTGAACAATTTAATATCGTTGACTATATTGCTTAAATAAATATTATACCTAGTTCTCCCTATATTTGCTTCTTTAAATTACCACAATTTTCTGCCTCATTACCTAAGTTAATATTAGCACGTTGTTTTTCATTCTTCAACGTTGGCAAACACTTCTAGGACACACACTGATGTGGCGCCCCTAAGAACTTTTATATAGACCTAATAGATTTCGAATTAACTGTTTAGTTCCACCCTAGACATCGCTTAGGATTTTGATTTCCCATCAGGCAAGCAATACGGGTTTTGGTAACAAAAACTACAGGTAGTAGATTGGGCGTAACAATAGAGGTTACCCTTTGTATATTTTTTATTTTAATTTGCTGTTTTGAACATGAATTATTTATTTTTTCATTTTGTTCAAAGTCGAAACAGTTACTTTAATTGTAGTTGAGAATAAAATTGAAATTACTTTTAATTCAACAATGTTAGTCTGTTTGAATTCACTTCTCCAAGTGGCAAAAATAAATAAAATTTTATTCGAACAATGCGTTTTCCTCAATAGACTACGCATAAGAACATGCTAAAGAAAAGAACAATTTCCATCTTTAGCAAAGTCTTTTGCGCAATCTGAAAAAGAACTAAACAAAAGAAAACGAAAAGGGGAACATTTTCCCATAGGAGTATGTGTATGTACATATATTTTAAGGCAGCTTTCTATATATACACGCACAATGGAAGCCAAGGAATAAAAATCTAAAGCCACTTCTGAACCAGATAAAAGTTTGTATTTTAGAAATATGTGCTTAAATTGTATACATACAATGTGTAACGAATGGCAAAATTAAAAGAATGTTCTAACATATTTATTGTATTAATGTTAATAGAGTTTAAAAGAAAGAATATATTTGAAAATTGAAGCTAAAAAACATATTTACATACAAATAATTTATGTCACAACAATTGGAAATACAGTCAGTCACAAAAGTTGTTTGTAACGGGTGGGCCATTTAAAAGTTTAAATTTAAAAATGCAATAAAACAAAAACGGTTTGAAATTTTGCCAAATTTATTTTTCTTTTGTGAAGTACAATTGTTCCGGTTAGAGATGGAATATTATTTCATTCATATTTCTGCCACGGCTGGTCTCAGAGTACCCCATTCGATCGGACCAATTTTCGAGCACTTTTTCGAGTGTATGGGGTCGTATCTCGGCAATGGCATCACGAATGTTGGACTTCAAATGATCAATTGTCTCTGATTTGTCGGCATAACACTTGTCTTTAACGGCGCCCCACAGAAAATAGTCCAACGGTGTCAAATTGCAGCTTCCTGCGGCCAATTGACATCACCATTTCGGCCAATTAAACGGCCATCAAACGTTTGACGCAATAAATCGATCGTGGCATGAGATGTGAGGCAATTTGCACCATCCTGTTGAAACCAAACATCGTTGACATCAAAACCATGAAGAGCGGGCACAAAAAAATCAGTTATCATAGTGCGATAGGTGTCTCCATTGACCGTAATGGTTGCGTCGTCCTCATTTTCAAAGAAATATGATCCAATGATGCCTCCGCTTCATAAGTCGCACCAAACAGTCACTTGTAATGAGTGCATTGGCTTCTGTAAGACCACGTGTAGGTTTTCTGAGCCCCACATATGGCAATTTTGCTTGTTAACGTATCCACCAAGATGAAAATGAGCTTCATCCGCAAAGATGATTTTTTTGGCAAAATCGACATCATCGTGCAGTTTCTCGTTGGCCCATCTAGCGAAGCGAAAACGAAGCGGATGTTAATGCAGCTTCAACTCTTGAACCAATTGAACTTCGTAGGGTGTCATACCGAGATCTTTTCGCAAAATTCGACGTAAACTGGTGCGTGAAATATTCAATTCTTGAGAACGATGACGAGTTGATGTTGATGGATTCTCACGCACACTCTCAGCCACAGCTTCGATATTTTCGATTGTACGCACTGCACGAGCACGCTCACGTCTTGACGCATCAACAATGAAACCAGCTTCACGAACTTTAGCAATAAACTTGCATATACCGGGCACTGTCGGTCCTTCTCTGCGACCAAATTTTGTACGACATTTTCGTGCAATTTCCGACCAATTGTCTTTGTTTTGGAAATAAATTTCCAATAAATTCCAACGTTGCTCAAGCGTAAATCGATTCATTTCATTCAGTGAAGATAATCTACTGAATTTTGTGACAGAATAGAATGACATAATATTGCCAGATTCGAAATAACCGGTGGTTCAAATTTAAACCGATAGATGGCCCACCCGTTTCATCCAGTGAATATTGAATATTATCAAATGTGACCATCCGGGTAAAATGAAGAATATTTACTTCCATTAACAACGTTAAAAAACTCTAAAAACCTCTAATAATAATAAGAAGATATGAATTATTTTTACAACTTCGAAAGTCACAAAATTTTTGGTACACATTTTTATAAGATATTTTTCTATTGTAAGCTATAAATTTAGAACGATTTCGGTAAATCCTTTGCATAAGATCACGCATTTGTGAAAAATAAGTATTTCCTGCTTTTGCAAAGCAAACAATTGCATGTTTAGATGATAGAGGGGGATATCACCTTTGTCATTCTTTGCTGCATCGCAAACGATACGATAACCCACAGAGAATAAGTTCGTTAATAAGTTCACAGTTTGTCTGATGAGAGATAATATACTCGAAACGCGTCATAAACAGTTTTATTAACATTTGAATTATTCTCAGACATTCGTCAAATGGCGTATGTCAAGATTAAAAGTGTTAAACGTTTTGTTTATATACGCATCGAGACAGCATAGCTGTACATATGGCGAAACGAACACGAACTCCATTATCTCGGACGATTGCATGTTTGGACGACAAAAGGACCAGCTGTTTACTTTATTTCTAACAAAAACTTAAGAAAGTCGTTCTAGAGTAACTACATACAAATATGTAAAAGTACATCCTTCAATTTAAAACATATGAGTTGGTAGCGACTTCAGGTCTAACGGGAACATTTGATAAGTAATTTATATATCTTTTTGAATGAGTAGGTTTTGTGTACCAACCTAAGTAAATGTTACCATCTTTGTGTGTTACTCTTATATTCAGAAAAGTAGTTATTATTTTCGTTTTCTATTGTAAATTGAAGATCCTTATGAAACGAATTATAATCGGTTAAAGTTTGTTCGTCTACTTGGGTTGGTATTGCAAAATATCTTTTGAAAAAGAGTATGTGGAAAGGGGGTTATTTAGCAATTTATTCTTAAATCCTCCATAACGAGGTTTGTTATTACGAGGGAAATGGGTGACCCCAGCAGTAGTAGTGCCATATTTTTGCTCGTAAAAGGTCTTCTTGAAATTGAAGTATTTTAATAATAATATATAATATAGAAAATGGTTGCATGTAATTATGCAAATGAGATCGTGGGTTTGAATCCCACGCGGAGAACAGAATTTTTTTCAGGAATTGCATATACAATGTATAAAGCGGTTAAAATTAGATTTTTTTTTATATAATATATTTTAATAATAATATGAAATGATAAAAACTATAAAATAACGGACTTTATGTGGAAATGTTTTATTAGTCATTCACTGGTAAAATTAGTAAATCATTCATTCCCTTCTGGTAAATTTATATAAAACAGTCCGAATCTAACCTGCTCTCCTTTGTAGATACTTATGTAAAATGTTGTCTAACGCTCTGATTATTACTAATTTTTTCTACTACTGAAAATAGCAACTAAGTTGTTGAAATCGTATTAAAATTTTAACGTTATGATAAAAAAATTAAAGATTTTATTAAGAAAAACATATTTTGAGCACAAGTAGTCTTAAATCTAATTACCATTCAGAAAAAGTAAAAATTTTTGTTTTCTACATTATTCGTATTCAGCCTGCAGAAACGAGTGCGCAATCATTGGCGGCGGTGATATATTTCGAAAGCGGTCGGATATACCCGAAGTCGAGATTCATATGCGTATGGTATGTGTATGAATGCCGGATTAGATTGATGACGGCGAGTGGACAGCGTTCTCTGTTATGTTCGACGAGTGTTAATAGATTTCTTAACCGATTTTCGGCATTAGAATACACTGGCGCTATTATTAAATGTATTGTTTGCAATATCAACATTTTACCATACAATATTTTTGTGTGTAAAAGACATGTTACTAGCAAACAACACCGGTTAAATGCGTAACGTGATGTACCATATTATAAATTTCTATATGACTTTAATTTTATGTTAAATGTATGCAACATTCCACAAAATATTGTAGACAATGAAGAATTTCGAAACTTTTGGTAGAAATACGTTCCGGAATGGAGAATGTCCAACAAGAGGTCAATTACGGTGTAATTTTTCTCGGGTGAAGAATACGATCACGGATCAAATAAAAGCAGAGTTAAAAGATCAAAAAATATAGCTGACGGTAGATGAAACAACGGATGCAAGAAAGAATAGTATTTTAAATGTGTTAGTGCGCACTTTAAAAAGTGGTAAGATTTCCTTGGCTCTTCTTTTACGTAGTAGAATATTACAGAAGACAAACGCGGAAAGGACAGTAGAAACTATAACATATCTTTGTGAAATTCAATATATCGGCAACCCAACTTGTAATGTTGCTTACAGATGGGGGTACGAATATGATTAAAGCTGAAGTGTTACTAAAACAATCTTATCCTCAATTGCTTCTTCTAACCTGTTTGCTCCATACATGTCATCTTGTAGCTGAATTTATTAGAAACAGTTATTCAAAAGTAAACCAATTTATAGTTTCTACTCAAAAAGTTTTCATTAAATTTTCAAAACGCATTCGTGAGCTTAAACAGGCTTGTCCGGACATCCCTCGGCCACCACAGCCGATATTGATGAGATGAGGAAGGTGGCTTAAAGCTGTTTTATATTATGGGAAATTTTACACATTATTAAACCTTGTATCTTAAATTTAAATCCGCAAGATGCTCAAGCAATTTCAGTAAATCGGCGGCTGGTTTCAGATACCGAAATCCATACTCAAATAGAGAAAATTTCCGAAAATTATTCAATTCTTTTAGATACTATTTTCAAATTAGAAAACACCAAGCTGTCATTACATGAAGCACTAAATATAGTATGCTACCTCAAAGCCTCGTTAGGAAGCCTAACAGATAGTATAGGAAGATTAGCGACCGATAAATTGTGTGCGGTTATAAATAAGAATCCCGATTTTCAAACTATAGTGCGTATAGACAAGAGTTTAACTGAAAACTAAGAGGGCGAATATGATGCGAAGGTTCTTTTTAAATTCGCGAACATCACATCATTAGACGCACAACGCTCCTTTTCAAAGTACACTAACATATTTTCACCTCGCCATAGGAGATGACTGAGTCATCACTGTAACACATGCTAATGACAAAATACTACAGCGAATTATTGCGTCACTCTACATCAACAACATAAAAAAGAAACTAAAATACAGTAAAACCTGTGTTAACGGCCACCTGACTAAAGCGGCCACCCGAATCGACTATAAGGAAATTCCCATACACAAATACCCGTTAATTACGGCCACCTTTGTAAAACGGCCGCGGCCAAATAACCCAAACTTTTACGGCCTAACATATTTTCATAGAAATTTACCTGCCAATGTCGGCCGGAAATACCTAATACAAATTGTCGGGGTTTCCCGGGGTTTCCTATTACCTGGTAGTAATTCACCCTTTTCGATTTAAACTTTATTATTCTAAAGGAAACAATTGAGTTTAAAGTTGTCCCCGTATTCGAAAGGTTCTTAATTAAGTATGTTGCAAAAGAGAAAACGTTTGTCGCTAAAAGACAAAATAAATATAATCGCGGAAAGTGAAAAGTATGCGTTAAGTTCGCGAAAGTTGGCCGAAAAATATGGGGTTGGAAAAACACAAATTAACGATATTATGAAAAATAAAAGTGAATTAAAAAAGATGGTCGAGGAAGGTGTTAACATGGAGCTAAAACGAAAATTTCCGAAGTCGGAAGGATTGGCAGTGGATCAAGTCGTCTACAATTGGTTTTGCAAAGCCAGAAATAAAGCAATTCCAATATCTGGGCCGCTACTTAAACAAAAAGCACTGGAGACAGCAAGCAGTTTAAAGATGGAAAATTTCGCAGCATCTAATGGATGGTTGGAAAGTTTCTGTCTGCGACACAGTATAACTTTTAAATCAATTTGTGGTGATTCCGCAGAGGTTAATTTGGACGATATAAAAGACTGGAAAACCAAGTTACCGTTGATTTTAATAAATTATTCTCCTCGAGATGTGTTTAATGCCGACGAAACAGGTCTTTATTACCGCGCTATGCCAAATAAGACATTTGCATTAAAAAGTGAGAATTGTGCAGGGAAGAAGGCAGCCAAACAACGTTTGACTGTTTTACTATGTGCAAATATGGAAGGTGAGAAGGAAGATCCATTAATAATTGGAAAAAGTAAAAATCCTCGCTGTTTTAAGGGTAGTCATGTGGACAAATTACCCTTAGAATGGGTTTCTAACAAAAAGTCCTGGATGACAACGGAAATTATGACAGGATGGCTGCGTAAATTTGACAATAAAATGAAAAAACAAAATAAAAAAGTGCTTCTTTTCTTGGATAATGCCACTTCACATTCTAAAGTTCCATTAGAAAATGTTAAACTAGTCTTCCTGCCGCCAAACACCACTTCGTATTGTCAGCCCTTGGATCAAGGAATAATTCAGAATTTCAAATTGATTTACCGAAATTTTTTGATTAAAAAGCTTCTAACGTTTATTGACAATGAATGTGATTTTGAAATTTTTGAAAAAAACATAAATTTAGCCAATGCACTTGTATGGATTACAGTTGCTTGGAAAAAGGTATCTCCTGCTACAGTTAAAAAATGTTTTTCCAAGGCCGGATTCTCTGATGTTATCCAGGAGGACACAATGTTTGATGAAGAAGACGAAATACCCCTTGCCCAGCTATATCCTGCAGTTCGTAACGAATTTTTGATGGATTTAGATGAATATGCTTCTATTGATCGTCATGTGCCTACAGAGAGCCCTAACTTCAGTATTCCAGAAATTGTTGAAGATTTGTGCAATAATGATGAAGAACATAACTCTGATACTAGTGACCTGGACGAATGTGAAACTCCAAAATCTAGTTTATCTAGTATGAGTGAAGTGTGTGCAAAATTAAGAGACATACAAAATTATTTATTGTGCAATAACAATGGTGACATTTATATGGATGTTTCTAAAATTTTACTTACATGTGAAGCTGCAGTTTTTAAATCGAAGCTAAAAAATGTGAAGCAAACAAATATTGAAACATACTTTAAAAAATCCTAATAAATTGTGTTTTTTCGTATGAATATATTGTAATAATATGTACATATAAATAATTTATTAGACGTCATATTATCTATAATATGTAAATACATTAAAATTTTAGTTTTTCTTACACATATTTGTATTTATATACTATTCACTTTAATTAATAAAATAAAGAAAGCAAATCCTAAAATTAATTATGTATTTTATTTGTGAGACGAAAAACCTGTCAATTACGGACACCTTTATATAACGGCCAATATATTTTGCTTTTTGGGTGGCCGTTATTGACAGGTTTTACTGTAGTAGATAATTACATTTATTATTTTTAATATTGATAGTAACTGAGCCGTACGCTACTGCGGAAGCACTCGTTTCTGCAGCCTTAATTCGTATCCGTTATCTAAACAAAAATTTTATTTTCTTGTAAATTGTGACGTTTCCAAAAGTAGCTAATTAAAGACAACGGTATAATGTGCCCAATTTATGAAATAACTTTATTGAAAAATTTTTAATATTGTTGCCATTAAATAATAGAAGTAAGGAATTTTTTTAACACAGAAAATATTTGGAATTCTATTTCGAATCCGATTATATATAATTCGAAGGCTGAATAAAATCTTTTCACAAGCTTAAATCTAATTGTAATTAATACAAAAAATTAAGTTAAAAAAGGAAAATAAAACTGTAAATAAATACTGTTTTATATAATTATTAAATAACAAAATTATATTTAAAAATAATTTTTCTAATTATTATACTTTAACTTGCCTTTAGAAATTAGATGAAGGTACAAACAACATACAACGTTAGCAATTATTAATATTACAACTAACTATTACAACAAAGTTAATTGAAAGAAACTTTTTAATGTGTCCTACTTATAAAATAACTTTAAAGAATACTTTTTGATATTGCTACCAATAAATATAATAATAAAAGAAAAAAATGTTTTTTAACACAGCAAATATTTGCGATTCGATTTTTAATATGATTTATATGTACAATTCGAAGGCTGAATAGAGTCTTTAAGCAACGAGTCTATATTTAATTTTAATTATTACAAAAAATTCAGTTAAAAAAGGGAAAATAAAATTCTAAATAAATACGATTTTGTATAATTATTAAATAACAAAATTATATTGTTTTTTAATTGTTTTAATAAAACATGAAAATACAAAAAATATACAACGTAACAATAATAACGTATTTCCCCTACGTATATGCCCTTAACGTACATTTTTGTTTTAAAAAGAACAGAACAAAACGTCAAAACTACTTTTTTAACTTGTCAAAAACTTACATGGTTAGGTTTTATATGCAAAGCGTCAAAGGCCTCTGCTTTCGTTGCAACGTTTCTCAGTCGGATGGGCTTCTTGTGTACCCCAAACCCCGGAGAATTATGTACGGAGGGACTAGACCCACCATCAACGGTGGAGATGGCCGATATGTGATTGCTGCTAAGCATTGACATTGTTTAACAAACTGTCTTCAGAATCGTAATAACACTTTTAAACTGACAACAGTTGCTAGTAAACACATCTACAATAAATTCAGCATGCAACAACAATCTCTGCGGTTTCATCAACTTTTTAATCCAGTTCCTTATACTTTTAATATCAAATCTCAGTTAACTTCGAAACTCCTTTTAAGTAGAGAAAAAGAAAAAAAAACAAACACACAAACAAAAATAAAAGTTTTCGGAAAAGTTTTGTTTTTCCAAACTTCACGCGTAACCCGACAAGACTTTTTATATTTAAGAGGGTTGTGTTTTGGTTTTCCGCGTCCGCTGTTTCCTATGTCGCAGTACACCACGAACTACGAGAATTCGTTAGTTTACCTCACTCTGGATCCTCTTATCAGTCTGAGCGACCCCCCACCATCATTGGCACCTGTTGACAATTTCATATACCTACCCTTATTTAGATGTTTTCTCAAAGTTTCTTGTTTATATATTGGGGGCGCTGAAATTCTGTGAATGAAATCAGATATAAATAGATAAGTAGGATCATAACGACGGCTGAAATGTATTCACGTTATGCGATATAATATTTTACATATAAAAAAGTTTTTTTCGAAAAAATCGTTTTTAATTGTTTTCCGTTTTGAATAAATAAAAAAAAATTGATTGAAATGAAATTTTTACATTGTTCTAACTATATTAGCGAAAGAGTTGAATGAATCGAAAAATTAAATACGTGGAGGTGTATATTTTGAGACTGAAGCTGAAGACATGTTTCAGTTGTAGATAAAGTACAGGTGAGGTGGTAAAGTAAACACAATTCGATTCAATGAAATAAGTACAGGATCAGGAAAATGTGAATTCGTTCGAATATCTTTGATAAGGCCACTTAGATTTGAATAAGATTGTTCACATTAAAGTAATATAAATAAGTAATTAAGTAAGCGATGAGTACATTTATATTCCAAGCAGATTTCTTGTTTTATATAAGACCAACAGAAATCCAAAATAGCCTAACAAACAATACAGAAAACACAGAACTTACAGCCATGCAAAAACAATCATAATTTATAATATTAACACAAATATAAACTATAAAACATATATACATTTAAAATTCTAATTTTCACTACTTTTTATGCCATATGTGTGGTGAAGACTAGAACAATGTATACTGCGATGGCTGCGACACAAATCTAAAAATTTTTGAACTTTCTGAATGTATTTTTGAAATATTTTAATTCTTTTTTCCCTTTAAAAAAAGTGTATAACAGACAATATTCCTTTAAACCTTCTAAAAAAGTCACTGAATTAAGAAATTACGTCTCTGAATTACGTGTTATATGTAACTTCAATAAAGATTACAAAAATACATTTGAATTCTATAAAACTCAATATGACAATGCCGTAAATCAGGACAGAAAGAATTATTACGAACAGCAATTACTTAATTCTACAAATAAAAATAAAACTATGTGGCGTATTATTAATTCTCATTCTGGTAAAAGCGTCAAACGCGTGTTTCCTAAAGCCGACAATCCCAGAAATCTTGCTTGTAGTTTGAAGAAAATATTCCTTCAAAACTCTGTTTCATTAAATCAATCATACAAATTTCTTCAGCTAATTCCTAATAATTCTTCATCATTTTATTTTTTCCCAATATGCGAAAGTGAACTCTCTTCTTTCATTAGCTCATTGAGTAATTCCAAATCTTCCGGTCAAGACGAAATACCTATCAGTTTTTTAAAGTCTTGCTCGGATAGTTACTTAAGACCACTTACCCATATAATTAATCACTCCTTTGCTACAGGCATTTTTCCGGACTACCTGAAACATCCTTTGGTTGTTCCGTTATTTAAGAAAGGTGATCCTAATGATTTGGAAAATTACAGACCGGTTAGCCTTTTAACCGGTTTTTCGAAATTATTCGAGAAAGCAGCTTACTCCAGATTAACAAATTTTATTTTCAAACATGGCTTAATCAGTAACTATCAACATGGTTTTGCTAAGGGTAAAAGCATTGAAACCGCTTTGTATGCCTTAGATGACAAAAAACTACCATGTGGGTGCTTATTAGATTTATCTAAAGCGTTCGACACTGTGGATCATAAATTACTTTTAAGTAATTGCCCTCTCTTGGTTTAATTCTTATCTTACTAACAGATCACAATCAGTATGCCTAAATATCGATGGTAATAATACCTATTCAGATAAGTTAATGATCTCCAGAGGTGTCTCGCAGGGTAGTATTCTCGAACCTATTCTATTTTTATTGTATTTTAATGATATCCATTATCTCGATCATGGACCTAATAAGCAATGCATGACAATTAATTA
>JAVIWB010000212.1:0-145073 GCA_031893035.1 Dermolepida albohirtum | reverse complement strand
AAATACCATTAATTATTTTTACGGTTAATTTCCGTCAGACTTGGATAATACCGAGACTAAGGGTTTTTACCTGGGGTGTCTAATACATCTGAGCATGGTTGTATTTCCATCTAATATTGCAAGTATCCCGGTTACTCACTTATCCGCTCACGAATGTACTTCGAGGTGAAATTGCTTTATCTTTCATTTATAATTTTGATTCTTATATCACTTTTTTGCTATAAAAATGCTTTATTTTCTTTTATTTCATTTTTCATGTCGATTATTCTCGATTAAATATTTGCCGATCTGGAACCTAAAAGTGCAAAAAATCATGAGCGAAAGCCTGAGGAATTTAAATCTTTCAGACGCCCTATCTGCTTGTCTAAATTCGAAATTCGAAGGGCCCAGTGTAATGACAAAATTCGTATTAATAGGAAATTTAAAAATGTATTCCCGTGTAATACATATTATCTTTATACGATGACAACACAAGAGGACCGCGCGATAAACAAATAACGCTGAAAAGGAACTTTCAAATTTATATTAAAAACGACGCAAACTCTTTTCATTTACCCGACAACCATGAACGAAAATTTCATTTCCTCAGTAAAGAGGATGACTCTCCAAAAAAGGGAACGAAAACAACAAAGAGAGGAAAAGAAATTACAAGTACAGGTTGACGTGCAACAAAAGAAGAGCTTGTTACTACGTGAAGATCAAAACTGAACGAATAACTTGGGTAGTGTTTCGTGGCCTCGTGTCGAAGGTGGGGAATAAAAAGGGGGCGGTTGTTCGGGGTGGCGGCGTGGAGAGACCTAAGAGAAAATAAGGGCATAGAAAACTTTGTAAATGCGATTTGTTGGATTTTGTTTGCAGTTGAAACTAAAGTTAGCTTCGCGTTTACGTTCTGAGAATGTCTTTCTCTGGTGTGTGGGAGAAAGAGAGATTAGGCGACAAAAGGGAGAGATCGAGACAAAAAAAACCGCCAAGAGAGAAAGGAATTGTTGGTGTACGAAAGAGAAATTGAACGAGTTAGAATGAATTCAATCCTAAATGTTGGATAAACTTTGTTTATTCTTCTATTTTTGATAAAAATGAATTTGTATCATTGTAAAACTATTCATCTTATTATAAACGTACAGTGGGGACGAATTCATGTAGAACGGTCTTTAGAATAATGATATGTAAATAACAGTGGCAATCGCAGCATGTCTCAATTATAACATAGTAATACAAAAAACATTATTTACTGAACGAAGTTATTAAGATTTACAATCGATTAGATATAGCAATACGCGTAATATGTAATATACGCGAATAATTATTTTCTCTGATTTTACCTATCTCTTCTTATATATATATACAACCATGCTCAGATGTATTAGACACCCCAGGTAAAAACCCTTATTCCCGGTATTATCCAAGTCTGACGGAAATTAACCGTAAAAATAGTTAATGGTATTTACAGAAATGCGTTTTTGAGTACCCTAGTTAATCCCCTATTGAAAAGAATAGATGGAAATTGTGGATTTTAGAAATTTAGTGTCATTCTAGCAGTGTGTGAGCAACGTGCGTTTGTGAGTTTATGGTACAAATCAATTAGATTATCCTATTTTTTCACGTTGTGTCAGTTATTTGTTGAAAAAAAATGCCTAAAACATGTGGGCCGTTTGTTAACAGACCAAAAAGTGGCAGAAAACCCCGTAACTCGATTAGAGAAGACAGAATTTTACAAAGACTGGCTCTCAGTGATAAGAAAAAATCGTCGAAACAACTCGCCAGTGAGCTGAAACAGCGTTATCGCGTAACAGTTTCTGCGCAAACAGTGAGAAGGCGTCTCACACAGTGGAGGTATTGGATTGGTCGCCACAAAGTCCCGATTTGTCGCCCATTGAAAATTTGTGGCGTATCTTAAAAACTAAGATCACGGAACATAAATGCCTGTCAAAAGCAGAATTATCAACAAAAATTCGCTAAATATGGGCTGCAATACCACTAGCAGAGAGTTACAATTTAGTAGCAAGTATACCTCGACGAGTGCGAGCTGTCATTAAGGCCAAGGGCGGAGCGACAAAATATTGATAAATTGTACTACATTACTAAATAACACAACAGTTTTATTTTCCTCACCTCTCTTTTGACTAAACTATATAAACTATATATGTATGTATGTACATAAATTCGTAAGGTGTCTAATACATTTGAGCATGGTTGTATATACATATATATATATATATATATATATATATATATATATATATATATATCTATGTTTATGTCTAAATATAATGATCTAAATTATGTTGTTGTTGGATTACGTGTATTGACATAAGAGGTGATTATGTTAGAATATATGTACATTTCCTTGTTTTCGTATGATTTGATATAAGTAAAGTTTTCGTCAACACCAATAATTAAAAAATTTGCACGTTCGGAAAAATGAATTTTCGAAATTTCTTCTATTAAATGTGCAAAGTTTTTAATTCTTAATTGCCCAGAGAAAAAATTCTAAGTAATGTTTTATTAAACATATCAAAAATAGTTAACATGTGTTATATCTATCTTAAATAACATTCCTCCAATAATAATATATAAATACTTTACTATTAATGTTTGATGACACCGTGACACGAATTTTAACGTTGAAATTGTGTATTGAATTTTTTAATATATCGAATATTTAGTTTTAATTTATATGAATGCATTCAGTCCACGCAAATGCATTTATCCAACTACCGTTTTTAGTCACATATTTGCAATGCACTAGTCAAATTTACCAACCATTTAAAAAATGTTACAGCAAAAGATTACTTCATGAACAAAATTGAAAATGTAAACAAACTCGTATTATTACACACTACACACACCATTGTCCAGTTTTTTTTCACCTGAAACGTACAAGAGCTCTCTTTTCTAGTTTGATATCGTTACGGATCGAACAAAAAATGTAGACCAAAAATGTAATTTAGATCGTAAACCTTTTTGTGGTAGCAACTGTACATGTTGTATCATTTAATAACCCCGAAAGTCCCGTTCTTCTCACAATTTGAACTTATTATTTACAGTTGAATTTGATGGAGCCTGTGGTTGATTAACTTAATCACTAAAGTTGATATGTACCCCTTTCCACATTAAACTTCGTAATTCTGTATACGCATTTCGACAACTAAGTTACCAGGTGCGACACTTTGCAATTATCTGCTGATGATGACAACTTAGTTGTCGAAATGCGTATACAGAATTACGAAAGTTAATGTGAAAAGGGGTTATATATCAACCTTAATGATTTAGTTATTATTTACACATTGTATAAACTATGATACCTCTAACGTTTTACAACGCGTTAGAGCTTGTGTACAATATTTAATAATAAGTGGAAATTTTGACAATAACAATTATTAATATAAATTTTTATTAAGTAACTGCAAAATTTATTCGATATATACACACATGTTATTAAATTGGTCTCACACAGCTCAGGCAATATTCGAAATAAAAAGTAGTTAGTACCCATATAAATAAGTATATTATTTATTAATAAAATTTTGGTGATTAGGAAAAATATTGTATAAACTCTCTGAGTGCCAAGACTTTCAATTATTCGTACAAGTAAATCTACGCTCGTGCATGAAAAATTGTCTTCGCATGTTTAGTAATAAAATGCGTTTGATTACATAACGAAAGCCTACATTCGTACAAAGGCATGTATTATAAATATTCAAATTGGTCATTTAGAAAGCCATAGAATTTCAAACAATAAATAAAATTCTCTAGCATTTAGGTTAGTGTTTTTTAATCGCTACTTGAATAGGAATTATTAACTGTTACTGGATCCGTGTGCAAGTTCAATGTGAACTGAGTACTTGTAGCCAGTTATCGGAGTGGGAGTGGTTTAACGACGGAACGGTAATCAACGTGACCGTGATCGTAAAAGATCGACCGCGTTCGCATCTAATGCGAAATCAACGCTGTTGCATACATTGCATGCATTTTATTAAAAACACATCTGAGTTGACTTTTTTTAAAATTTTTCTGCTTGTTTGTTTTCGCGACTGAGAAAAGGTCAACGACCTAGTATATATACATAAACAATTCTAGTTTTCTTCAATTCTGTTTTCACGTAGAAACTTTTTACTTTACATTTCTTTTGGTTGGAATTGTCTGTGATTGACAGAAAGATCTTAAATTCGATTAAAATTTTAAATTTCATTTCAAATAATTTTCTTATTTAAAATATTGTATTTATTTTTGTATTGCCATTGCAAATAATTTTTTATATAAAAGAATACTTAGGTATCTGTGCCGCTTCTTAACAGGCATGTACGAAAACGCACCAAAGTTTTATATTACATTTTTAAATAAAACGTGAAAGAGAAAATGCAGTTGTTTGGAGATTTTTTATCAGATCGTAAATGTAAATAAACTCGTGTGCTATTCGAATTGTCCACTTTTGTTCGTTTCTGTTTCATTTCATTAGCGAATTTTACACTGTGCACAGATACAAACACAACGTCTTTCTGATTTTCATGCCAAAATATTCAGTCGTTATATGCGCCGTGTTTGCTCACTCAGGACCAAAAACGCATTCAGACGAACATTTGCAAAACTTCGTCGAAGCAGTTTAAGCCCCATTCTAAAGTTCTTTTTGAGTTTGGCTCCTATTAATAACAGTAAATGAAACTTGGATACACTACTGCACTCTTGAAACCATGACATAGTCGAAACAGTGAACTGCGAAAGGTGATTCGACTTCGAGAAAGGCGAAGACTGTTCCATCGGCCGAGAAAGTGATGTCGACTATTTTTTTGGGATTACCATGGAGTTGTGCTAATCGACTATCTTGGAAAAGGAAAAACAGTAACGGAGGCGTACTGTGCATAATTACTTGATAACTTGAAGAGAGAAATTGCAAACGGACCAAGTTTGACCAAGAGAACACATTCTTTTCACACTTCAATTGTCGCCAAGGCACTAATTCACGAATTGGAGTACGCAGCAACTTTTTTCTGTTTTTTTAGGCTCAACCTTCCACTTGGAAAACAAATATTTGCTTCGAATGAGGAAGCTGTCACATTCGCCTATTTCACAGGACAAGATGCCAATTACTATTTGGACAGATAATAAGATGGGAGAATCGCTGGAAGCCTATGAATTTACAAGGAGACTGTGTTCAAAAATAAAACTGAGTTTGACGAAAAATACTTGTTTTTGTGTTACACAGGAAACTTTTCAAATTACTTTCGTATACATGTGCTTATATTTACACATATTTGAATCATAAGCCTGCACTTTTTACAGAGCAATTCATAGTAATGTGTATGTAACAAATCTATGTATGTAGTCATTTTTATAGAAGATAAATGATTCAATTATTCAGTCACATATGTATCTATGTAATACATATGTTCATATTATGCGAACATGTGCGCTAATAATACGTTTTGTAAAATGATAATGTTATGTAGTTAATTAGGAAACTAAAGCATCGGAAAAGGAAAAACATTATCGGTTAAAAGGTAAAATGCCTTATAGACGGCGTAACAGTTACCGTTAGCGTTGTCACGTCGCGTATTATTTTCCCATCAATGTACAAATAGTTAATAGTAGTAGACCATGTGCGTTCAATTTAAATTTAATTGAACGCCACACTTTTTTGCAACGAGTGCATCTTGTGCATTATAAACACACTCGGACCTTCAATTAACCAATGTGGAAGTACCAACTGGAAATAATAGAATATAATAAACGCTATATACATATAATTATACACACTGTATGCTTTTAAGTTTAAATTGCAGCAAGTTAATTTTGTAAACGAAATATGAAAATGCGAGTAATGACATTAGTGGAGTGTTCGTATAATGGGAAAGATGACGGCCAAAACGATTATCGTCAGATTATCGCAGCTGTTTCTGAAATTCCTCTTTAATTTGTATAATAACTTTGATTGCGTCGAAAATTAATTTTAGTAGACAACTGCTATCGTTTATTAACTTAATAGGCTGATAACTCAGTTGTCGGCTTATCATTTAACGACTTACCTCTGCAACTGGAGTGCGAAAGATTGCTGGTTGCTCCAATCCAAAGCTATATTTAAGAGTCAACACCGTTTTTGATTGCGGCCATTTCCAAAGACAGACTGCGATGTTGCAGTTAGTTGTGGTGCATCTACAGTTGCTTTGTTTTAAATAAATGCCGGCATACCCGAAGTACAATTTAGTTAGAATTATAATATGAACAACATGGACTTAAACCGTTGCGACATCATCTCGTCTGACAGTAAATTCACATTGACGCATCACTCTAAAAATATAATTTCTTCATCAAAACCGTTGGGATTACTTGCTTGCAACATTAAACTATTGTATACATTCAATTACCAGTTTTTACTTTCCATACCTCTGATCAAAGTTTGAATATTATAAAAGGTGTTCCAATAAGACATTTCATTTTTAATAGCCCGCCATTTTAACAGTTGTCTTGACTCAACCTGTAACTACTTGACAGATGACAAGTAAAAACTACGCCATTAATAAAAATAGAACGATATACACTTCAGCAAGGCATTTAAATTATATTAAAATCCACTACAAAAATGGTGAAAATTTCGCGGTCACAGTTCGCAAAAGTAAAGCATTTTCGGGTCGTTGTGAAGCACTTTCTCGGCCAACAATTGTGAAATTGGTGGAAAAATTTGAGCTGTAAGGATAAGTTAGTGATGTGAAGAATAGAACTCGTGCAAGTCGCTCTAGAACAACTGAGAATATTGCTGTTATAGCCCATTGTGTTGAGGAAAACCCAAGTTTGACCATTTCTCGTCGATCTTTGGAATTGGGCATTCCACCAACGACATCACACCGTATTTTGCATAAAGACTTGGGTCTTAATGCTTTTAAAATCCAGTTAACACAAGAACTCACGCGTACCGACCATCAACAACGTTGTGTCTTTGCTGATTGGATCCTTGAAATGCATCAAACTGATCCGGAATTTCATCCAAAAATCATCTTAAGTGGTGAGGTCCATTTTCGCTTCGGAGGCTACATTAACAAGCGGAATTGTCGCATTTGGGGCTCGGAAAATCCAAGAATTATTATTGAAAAGCCCCTCCATCCTCAATGTGTGACTGTTTGGAGCGGTTTTTGGTCTGGCGGGGTCATTGGACAGTACCTTTTCGAAAATGAAGCTCGAGCAACTGTTACGGTGAATGGATTGCGCTATCGAATGACGATTAATGATTTTGAATGGCCAGAATTGGAAGATATTGATATGGTATAATACAAATAAAATAGTGTTTTGACTTTTCGACTTATGATATTCGATATTGTTATATTCTTTGTATTCTACCGCTGTTATTTGTTATTGTTCTAACAGCTAATTTGTCATATTTATTTCATCATCCTTGTATGTTTACACTTAGGTAACTTACAGGTTTACAGGTTAGGTATATAGTACATTATTGCATCTGACAGCAATACAAATACAGTATTCAATTTGACATCTTCACTTCTCGTCGACATCTTATTTCATACGATAGTGATCACGTGATCGGAAAACATTCCGGATTTAAACTATAGTAACTAATACTTAGCACGTGTTGTTGAGAATGGAGAAATAGAAAACCTTTCAGTAGATTGCAAAATAATATTTGCATAAATTTTCTTCAATTCTTTAATCTCGGCTTCGATATATGTATATATGTATTTGATCTACTTTTTGACTTCCTATAAACAATCCTATTCCTATTTATATTAAAACTGAAAACATATTTTAACATGAACAACGAGCTACTCTACCAGCTATCGACCTCGCCAGAGTTAGGTAATCAAACGAAAGACTCCAAATATCTCGTATATTAAATCTGTCCTCTTTCTGTGTGTATATATGTATACCTATGTATATACATTGCACGTATGTAAATGTATATGTATATGTACATAAATATATGGTTCGTGTTATCGATTTTTCAACTGAGATAAAAGATATGCATCGATATTATTAAATGTCAAAGTCGTTTTCCGTTCCCGCTTGTAACGAATAAATGCAACATAAAGTGTTTTACGTTCGACTGAACTAGGGAATAAAAATTCCTTTTACCATTATTAGAAAAAAAAGAAACGAGAAATTGAAGATGAAGAAAATATTGAAATTGTAGTGTTATTATTTATGCCATAGATGTTCCTTATACAGGCTGGTCAGAAATTCACGGATAATCGTCAAGTAGAACGATTCTATGACTAATTCTGAGTGGACAATCATAATAAAGAGTTTTCCAATAAGGGCTTGACAATTTTTTTTCAAAATAAAATGCAGACCATTTGAGATATTTCAAAAATTTTATTATCGGGTTGAAGTACAATCAAAACATTTATGAATGGAACTCGACTTCGTTCATATGGCCACCGCGGGCACGTTTACAGCGGTCGATTCGTTGGACCCTATTTTCGATGACTCGGCCACACAATTCGGCCGAAACGGCTGCTATTTCGCGTTCGATGTTGGGTCTGAGCTCTTCCAACGTTGTCGGCTTGTTGGCATAGACCAATGACTTGACGCAGCCCCAAAGAAAAAAGTCTAGAGGCGTTAAATCGCACGAACGAGGCGGCCAATCGACTGGTTCACTTCTTGAGATAGCACGCTCATCAAACTTACTTTTCAATAAATCGATTATAACGTGTGCTGTGTGGCTTGTGGCACCGTCCTGCTGAAACCACATGTTGTCCAAGTCCATATCTTCCAATTCGGGCCAAAAATAATCGGTAATCATGGCGCGATAACGATTACCATTCACAGTAACGTGACGATCATTATCGTCGACCAAAAAATATGGCACGGCCACATCACACAACGAATATGTAGACTCAAATTTTTGCACTAAACTTGTTACTGCCTGTCTACTAGGGCGAGAATTGCGACCGAAAATCGGAGTTAACGCTCTTAAAGTAGCGGTCACCGACTCCGAATTTCTGTAGTAAATTTTTATAATTTGCAGACGTTGTTCGTTCATGTACTTTGCCATGATAAAAATGTTAAGTTTACTGAATAAATTGACAGGGACAGTTCGATGATTAGTGAAAGGGTGCGTTCACAAATTGAATTAGTCCCTATTGGAAAACCCTTTACAGAAATGTGGTGTTGTTATTAGTTGAGCCACACGAATTGTATAAAAAAAGTGTGTATGATTGGCAACATGGTATAAAACCATCAATAAATCAGTAGGAAGAATGATATGTCAAAGTGTGAACCTTATTTATTTAAGTTTAATGAAAAGAACAATAATAATTATAATTAACGAAAGCCATTAGTTTGAAGACAAGGCTGTATTTCTTATAAAATTGAATTTAGGACGTGTTGGAGGGAATTAATTGTATCGTGGCATTAATTCTATTTATTACTTCCTATTTATTGGCCCGGAGAATTGCATGAACTTTTTCATTCAAAATACCCCAAACAAAAAATTCAAGGAAATTCATATCTGGTGAGCTTGCAGGTTATGGTTGTCTCTTGTAATTCTTGCATTATAAGGTGGCATATATAATACATATTGGCTCCAACGCATTTATGAAAACACTTGCATTTAATCTATTCGGAAGAAATATTGGTCCAATCAATTTGAGAGTTTAACCTATCCAAACACACACAGAAACCTTTTTCTAGTGTCCAAATTCTCGAATAATTCTGGGACTTTGATCCGCCCAAAAATGGAAATTGTGGCTGTTGTATTGCATAAAATAAGTGATAAAACGGTTGGATCTCTTTCGATTTTGTTTAAAACTGCGTTGCAAAACATTATTCTCATTTTCGTATAATAATTTTTGTAACATGAAACGATCTTAAAAACCTTTCAGTAAGCACTAACAAAACTACTGTTCTACTTGGAATGCCTAATGCCTGGGCTACTTGTAAATAGGATCCTGATGAACAATATCCAAAATTCCTTCTTCAACTTAGATATTACGATTTCTTGTCTTGGGAGCAAATGTACATGATCCACAAAGTTTCCGATCCAATCTTCGAGGTGTATTGGTAGATAGGTTCTGCCCGTGTGGACACCGTATTGCATATTCGCTTCCATTGCATAATCCAAATACCATATATATTTCAGCGTATTCGTTGAGAGTGTAAATTACTGATTGTTTGGAATATCGCAAAAGTGATGTAGAAGAAAAATTTGACAAAAAATTACTTTTGAACTTTAAATATTATTCTGCACCAAGGTTGCCATATGTGCTTTAACGTGATAAAGCAGTTAAAGGTATGTCTAGTAAGTCAAAATATTGGCATAAAATGATTAATTATACCGACGTAATTATTTGATAGTAAAAATAGTTTTCTACAGAATACTTGAAAAAATTGGAAATATATTTTGTCACACATTTTCAACATGGATGGTCTCGTGTGTCTGATGACTAGCACTCGAATTAATCGCGGAATAGTTCCATCTACCGATCATCCGTGAATTTCTGATCGCCGTATATAATGTGTCTACACGTTATCGATTGTGTCGAATCGAAGTATATAATGTTTGTGAGACGTAACTAATTGATTTCATCTAAGCATACTACTTTTCTGTTAGGACTTCTTTATTCTGTAACGAACACAGATTTATTAGACGAAGAAAGCGTTTATGCATCCTGATTTCGCATTCATAAAGGAATGTGAATATTTTCTGTTATTTCAAAGGAAAATTTAAATTTACTTCACTACTTCCATTTCCTTTCTTAAACTAATGGCATTATTTATAAGAAAAAGAAAAGTATTAGAATATCATTATTATAAAAGATTCAAGCTTCCGGTAATAATGTAAAATATTTTCCGTGCAAAATAAATATAAAAATTTGCATTGGACTGTGCGACATTGAGAAAATTTAGTTCTGCTTAGAATACATAATATCAGGTTGTGTTGATCTATTTTTTAAAGAAATAGTGTACTTGGAAAAATTATATTATCCTTCAATATACACCGAGACTTTTGGATTGACTACGCCTTCCCTCTTCGATACGACTTCTATAAAGGTTGCCGTTTATATTTCGGGAATGGCAAACAAAAGAAGAAATTTTATTATCGAAAATAGTTTTGTTGCTTTTCAAAATATTCTCCTTGAAAATCAATGCACTTTTGCATTCGTTTGAACCAATCCGAAAAATATTGATGCCACTCTGAAGGCGGTATCTCCAAAATATGAGTTTTGTATGTCTCAACTGCCTCTTCCGGCGTAGAAAACCGTTGACCACGAAGTTTATTCTTCACGTTTGTGAAGAAAAGGAAATCACGGGATGCTAGCTCGGGTCTGTACGCCGAATGGCTCATCAGTTCAATGTTTTGACCAGTCAAATATTCAATTGTTTGAACCGATCTGTGATGTTCGCGAGTTAATTCCATTTTTTCGCTGACATAAAATTTCAAGCTACCGTCAACAATAGTAATAGCGACCGATAGTTAAACTGTCAAAAATATATTATCAAAAATGACAAACTTCACGATGCAATCATCAGATCGGAAGCAACATTAACAGTGTTGCCAGTTCCCGAAATATAAACGGCTACCCTCGTACAATATAATTGCATTAAAATAATACATTATAATGTTGGGCCCAAACACTGGGATTCAACATTTTTAAAGAAACAGGAATTTATTAAACAAAGAATGTCATTAGGAAATATGGAAGATATTGTGAAAACAGATAGACGAGATAAATCACAATCCTCTGAAAAAGTTGAAAAAAATAGAAACAAATATATACACTACCGGTCATATTTTTTTGATCACCCTTAGTTTTAGCCTAAAATTATTAAACTATCAAATGTGCACTGAAAATTTATTTATTGTACCAATACAATAAACATAAAATAGTTACATTTTTCTTATATAAAAACTTTATCATTAATTATTATTAAATTTTGCTCTCATCAATGTGCCCACCTTCATTTTTGATAATTGCGGCACACAACCGCGGCATCTTTTCAATTAATTTTTGCAGTGTATCTTCTGTAATTTGTGCCCAGGCTTCTTGAAGTTGTTCCCACAGTACAGTGGTGGATGATGGAGCACGTTCTCGAACCTTCCGGTCCAATTCTTCCCAAAGAGCTGGCCATACCATTATAGAGATTTGCCCTTGCTCTTCTAGTTGACGCAAGTAATCGCCACACAATCTAGAAGTGTGTTTCGGATCGTTGTCCTGTTCAAATACAAAGTTTTCGCCAAGAATCCTTAGTCCTGAAAGAACAGCGTTATTTTCTAAAATTTCCTTGTAGCCTTCTTTTCTTAGGATTCCCTCAATTTTGACGAGATCGCCTACAGATCTTCCACCAAAACACCCCCAAATCATTAATGAACCTCCTCCATGTTTTACGGTAGGCGCAATACATTCTGGCAGTACTCTTTCTCCTGCGGATCTTCTTACGAATATTCGCCTTTTACTACCGAAAAGTTCAAACTTCGATTCGTCTGTCCACAACACATTATTCCACTGATCAATCGTCCAATTCTTATGTTCTTTAGCCCAATTTAGTCGTTTTATCTTGTTTTGCTTTCGTAGTAGTGGTTTTCGTAGAGCAATTCTTCCGTATAAACCCGCTTGCCTTAACCGTCTCTGTACCGTGGACACACTAATTGGTTTAGCAAGCGCTCTATTCATTTCAGCAGCAATTTCTGGTGCTGTTTTTCATCTATCGGGTCTACTTATCCGTATTAGATGTCGGTCATCTGCAGATGTCGTCGCTTTGCGTTGTCCAGATCTTCTTTTGTTGGGAAATGTACAACTTTCTTCAAATTTTTTAACGTTATAATCAACGGTTCTGCGATTTAATCGTAATTTTTTTGCAATTTCGCGATTACTTTTACCCGTACGATGATAAGCAATTATCATAGCACGCACTTCAACAGATAATTCCTTCGTTTTGGGCATTGCATTAAAATAATCACAATAACTCTCTATTTCACTGTTTTCGCAACAAAAGATGAACGATGACTGACATAAAATTTATTTTCCTTTTTGAATAACACATCCTAATATTGTAATTAGTTCGTACAATAACACAATATTGGTAATACCTTTCGGAAATGCAGGTAAAACTGTTAATACTGTAGGGATTAGCCCATATAATATTTATGGTATTTTTCCAATTTATGACACCTTTACGATATATCATAAACGATTTAAGATTTTTGTAGAAATTCATATGGAATTACTTCCACTAATAATATTGTTGAATATGTATAATACAGATTTTTCGAAAGATAATCCGTATTTCAGGAAACACATAAAATTGGGGTGGGCAAATAAATATGACCGGTAGTGTATATATAGTAGTGTCCAAGTGAATAATGTAAACTAGGATGAGGAAATGTAATTGGTAAAAATATGAATATGTACCTAGATACAGAATATCAAGTATTTTTCTTAAGCTAATGTATACTAAAATAATTACTTGTACACTTAGCATTAATTTTTAAATAAATAAATATATTATGTACATATGTTATACATAAAAGATTCATATAAGAAACAGATCCCTTTCTTGTTTATGTAATACGTAATTTACATTTCGCTATAACTAATGCACATGCAAGACCAAAACCTGATTTTATACAAATATATCTAACTTTCTCTTATATCACAATTTAATAATACACATTAATAGCAAAATTAAATTTTCTCAAACAGAAGCGATTTTAATTAATGATACGTATTTTGAATATTTCCAGGAATTGAGTACTTTATACGATCCTTTCGTTGAACAGGTACACGAAGGGAAGACATCTATGTATATATATATATAGATCAGGTTTCACTTTTATACACCTACATACATATACGCATACGTGTACAAGATTTTACTTAATGCCTTTTCGTAATATTAAAAAGCATAATGGTGTAAAAGGCCAAATAGAATGTTTTAAGTAAAGAATATATTTCAAGTTACTTAATATGGAGATTCAAGATAAAAAGGAAGATTTCATTTAACTATAAAGTGTTCCTACTGCCAATCGTAGATACAATTCCAACAAAAAAAAAAAATTTTCTATTTTTTTAGTTCCTACGCGAAAACGCTTCCTAGAATTGTTTGTATATTGCTTAGGTTATTGATCTCTTTTCGATCGCATAAACAAACGGAAAAAAATCCTTTGAAAAAGTAATCTCGAAAAACATTTCCTAGAGCTGTCTCCAACACTAGCTAATCTAATATTAGAAGCGAACGCGGTCGATCTTTCACGACCGCGGTCACGTTGACTGCCGCTCCGTCGCTAAGCCACTCCCACTCCGAAGCATGCCAAATGTACTCAGTTCACGTTGAACTGATCTACAGATCCAGCAATACTTAATAATTTTCATTCGATTATCAATTAAAAAGCAGTAATCTAAATATTAGAGAATTAATTCTTTGAAATTTTATCATTTTTTAAATTACCAATTCAAGTACATATTTAGAATGCGTATTTTTGCATAAATATGTTTTAGCTAGGTAATCAATTGCATTTTATTAGATATTAACAATTTTTACAACATGATCGTTGATTTATTTACATGAAAAATTGAAAAAAGATTTCGCACATGTAGTTTTTACTATATTTTTTTCCAACCACCAAAATTTTATTAATAATTAACATACCTATGTATATGGGTACTAACTACCTTTTATTTTGAATATTGCTTAAAACGAGTTAACGCTATGCAAAGTCAATTAAATAACATATTTATGTATGTACAGTTTGTTGAAAATTTAAAGTCTAGTGAGGGCATAACATCAATACTATATCCTAGAGTGAATCCGTAACTTCCCACTTTCAAATCTTGTAAACACAAGTAGTAATGTTTAAAGACCGTGTATCGATCCGTAACAAACACTCTACTCATTGCTTAACATGATTCACGTGATTTAGTTCGTCTGTTGCGTTTGTTAATTTTTTTTTTTTAGGAATGAAATACGCTTAAATATTTAGCATAAACGTAAAAAACTTAGTAATAATAATATTTATAGCAAATTACTGGCGCTTAATGAAAAAAATACAAAAGCACTAATGTGAAAAGTATCACCTTTTTGTAAAATGTAATAATAACTGAAAATGAGACTATTTATAAATTAATATAGCTGCGTCTAATCTAAAATTACACATAATTATTTCTTTCGTCGCTTGTAAATAACAGAAATTAGTTTTTGCGACGTTTTACATCAATTACATTTTACTTAGAATTTTCTATTTTCAGTTTTCGGCCGGTCGGCATATTCTCAATGAACTAAATCGAATTCGTATATTATAATTGCGTCAGATTTATTAAAATTATACACATTTTATACATATATATGTGCAAACATTGGGAATATAATTGGCTTTTGCGAATTATAAAATATATTCGAAAAACGAAACTATTAACAGGTTCTAGTGTTCGTATTACATAATCGACACAACCACAACTTTTTATTATTTAAATTGGATTTAACATTGCTTTCAATTTTCTCACTCACAGAGCCTCCATGACTTTGTAATATTATACGAAATGTTAATTTCCATTTGAGATTGCATGTAACCCAAAATTACCGAAATTTTTTTTCAGCAATTGGAAAAGAAATTTTTCCTTCAGTTCTATAGATCTTTAATCATTGTTTGATTCTTAAATATAGACAGTGAATATAATAATTCGTCGAAATTCTTGAAATTATGACATTTTTTATATTTATTTTGTATCTCACATATATTCAATAAATTTAATTTTGTAAAATAGGGAGATTTTTTATATTTCTTGATTACGCCGAGACAATCTCCTTTTAGCATAATTATTGGTCAGTTTTTATGGAAACAAAGCTTAAATGGCTATTATCAATGTGCTCTTCATTCTTGTTTATATTTTTCAATACAGACACTCGCTAAAGTAAAATACATTTTCTAAATCGGCAAGAAACATTGTGCGGCGGCAGCAGCACGCGAGAAACCAGATTTACAACGTCGTTCCGTCCCTCCAAAAAGTCCATCTCCATAATGGAGTGAGAGAGTTCGCCACCATTGAAGACCCGGAGTCCTTTCCGCATAATGGACCCTAACGTTCACGACACGGCATCACCGGAATCGTTCGCCCGCCACACCGACATCATCATCAGAGGCGGCAGAGTGAATCGCTGGCAGCGATGTTGGTGTCGGTGGTGGCGGCGGCGGCGGCGTCAAACGACGATGGTGTTATTGTATAGCATCAGCTGGGTGAGAATGTGTCCAACAGGTGGTCGAATTAGTATTGCATCGTGTGGGTCAACCGGTCCGAACCGAACACACAGCAGGACCTGCAGGATTTAATAGTGGAGTGAGTGGACGACGGTCGTTTCCCGCCCACTACACGCGATCTCCGGGCTGCGTCCTTCCTTCCTATCCTTCTTTATGCCCCTATATAGAGATGTCGACACTTCCTTCGATAACGCCAGACGGCCGCGTTATCAATGTAATAACAAACGGATCATACGATGTTTAGGGGATTTTTTTTTATAAATTTCTCTCTAAATATTGCCTGTTAGTCGAAAGTGCGTATTATTTTGTTAGTATTTATTACTAATTTAATTATATGATTTTATATATTTCACTTAAAAATAAAATTAATTAGTAAAAAGTTTGGTTTTTAACATGGCTTCTTGTCTTCAATTTAAAATAAATAATTTAGAATAACATAGAAAGATTAAGTTGATTAGACTCTTTGAAATTTGAAAATGGTAGAATTATACCCAAACAGTATCACCGGAGACAATAAAATATTGCAAGTTTATATATACTTGTGTTTTACTTATTGTTATGTAATGTTCTGTATGTAATCCAATTGCAAATTTCAGAAAACAAACTCTTCGTAAGGGTTGAAAAATCTATTACACTTTTATTTTTGCAAAATATAAAATCTTTGGATCCATGTTAAACGTCCTTCTTGTGGGGATAATGAAAGAAACTGATTTTATTTCAAATTAGACCAAGAGAAATCCCGAAACATATCTTCAAGTATAAAGAAGTAGTGAATATATAAAAATCTAATTGACTTGGTTCTGTTCTTTATTACTTACGGCGTGATTACTAGGAAATAGTTAAAATGAAGTGAGTGCTACATTTTCAACCAATATTGCATTCTACGAACATGAGATGTGGTGAAAATTTATGTCTTATGTCTGATATATATATATATATATATAATTCAATGTCGTTAACAATTTAACAATAGGATTGTAAAATGTAAATATTTAAGTACATAAAATGCGCATTTGTGTTCCGAAAAGGGTGGAAATATATCTTTCTAAAGGATAAATATTGATAAATTATTATTGCTGTATAAATGGCAGTACAAGAATAAAATTACATATTCAAAGTATTGAAAATTAATTGAAATTTTGATAAAAAGCAAAATCAAATATTTCTAAAAGATTTACCAAAACAAATTCAACAATTATTACAATTGATTTTCAACAAAATTGATAAAATCGAAATTTTCACAATTCACCATCGAGAGATTTCAAGGTTGAAGAGGATATTTGCAAGGATTATTCGGTCACAATTGGGAGGATGCTGGAGGTGCTGCTTATAAGTGAAAATAGATCGATTATCGTTATCCTTAAAATTAGCCAAATATTCCTTAAAAATGTAGTCACACCTTTAAAGTATTAAGGCATTTTTGATATTGTCTGAATACAACATTTGAATACATCAGTAATTCGATTTTCAATTTTATTAAACTGAATACATGTTTCCTTTCTAAATTGATTGGTTCGCTTTTAAGTAAATATTTTTGAAACCGAGGGTATATGAACTTATCTATCAAGCGACGTGGGTCGAAGATGGCTCCTAATCTATTCTTTTTGGTATTTTACATAATATTGGGTCTGGGAAAAAGTTCGTGGCGTTTTTTCAGTAAAATTCAACTGGTCCCCGCATGGCGCGTGGACGAATTCATTTAAACCGAATATGCTCCATTATTATCGACAATGTTTCGCCATTTTTTTGGTAGATCCATGATCCCATCGGTGAAAAACTTCTGTGGTTTCTGGTCGAAAAACTGAATCAAGTAGTTTTCACAGGCTTCTTTTGAAACCAACTTAATTCCATTGAGAGAGTTCTGCAGAGATCGAAACAGATGATAGTCAGAGGGTGCTATATCCGGACTGTAAGGTGGGTGCATCAAAACTTCCCAACCAAACTCTCTCAATTTTTGACGGGTCATCAAAGAAGTGTGTGGTCGGGCGTTGTCATGATGGAAGACAACACCTTTCCTATTAATCAATTCGGGCCGTTTTCTTTCAATCGCCTGGCGTAATCTCTCTAGTTGTGCACAGTAGAGTTGAGAATCAATCGTCTGACCAGTTGGAAGTAGCTCGTAGTGGACGATTCCCCTCCAGTCCCACCATACACACAGCATCACTTTTTTTGGCGTCAATGTTGGCTTAGCGAACGCTTGTGACGGCTCACCATCCTTTATCCACGATCTTTTACGCTTCCGATTATCGTACGTAATCCATTTTTCATCTCCGGTTATTAACCGTTTCAGAAACGGCTCGATTTCATTCCGTTTCAGCAGCGCATCGCAGATGTTAATTCGGTCCATCATGTTTTTCACGCTCAACTCATGAGGAACCCATACGTCAAGCTTTTTTTTGTAACCAGCTTTGTGTAAATGGTTCAAAACAGTTTTGTGGTCAATGCCTAGCTCCATGCCAATATCGTCACTGCTGATATGCTTATCTTGTTGGACTTTTTCAAGAATTTCATCAGATTTTTCAGTGATTGGACGACCGGAGCGTGACTCATCTTTCACATTGAAATTTCCAGAACGAAAGCGAGCGAACCATTTCCGCGCAACAGATTTCGATAAAGTAAATTCACCGTACACAGCACAAATTTTATCACAAGCCTGCGCAGCGTTCTTCCCCTTATCATAATAATATTACAGAATATAGCGAAATTTCTCATTATTCTTCTCCATTTTCAAGTGCGAATAACTTTCCAACCACTGCACCGATTACAATGTTTCTACGCTCAAACTAACGTTCGGAAGGTCATCTAAAAAAACGAGCCGTCGGTGGTGTCGATGTGACTTGTTGTTCTTTAGTTATCGGCAACCAATGCAATCTATCGGGAAAAACGCCACGAACTTTTTCCCAGACCCAATATACTATTTTTTTCTTGTTTTTCATTTATCAAATTTTCATACTTTTAAATGTATAGAATTGAATGTGGGTTGCTGAATGTTAAGCCTGGTTAATTAAAAAACCCATTACAAACTATGTTCAAGTGTTGAAAGAGTTGAAAAGTGTCTTCATTATTTTATATATTATAAGTGCGGCTAGGAGTACAATTCTCACAACGAAAATTTGCTTTCGTATGACACATTTCCTTCTTATTCAATTTTACACTATCACAGCAATGTGTATACTAGCGCTACTTTACAACATTTTATAAAATCACAGCCCGAGATGAATGTGTGACTGAATTTATTAAATAAGGAAACCGAATTTAAGTAGGTGATAATTACTTAGTCGGCAATGAAAGGAATATAGAAAACAGTAACAGATTTTCCATTAAGAACTGTACATTTGTAAATTGAGGTTTCTTTCAGGTGGTATTTGTACTCGTCTATGTCTATCATTTGATTATGGAACGATACACGTTTCGACAACGTTTGCAAATTACGCAGACATTTTATCAAAATTCACAATGAGTTGTAACTACTTCACGTACATTAATACTTATTAATCGTCCAAATTAAAGTACAACTAAACGTCTTGGACAAAAATTCGAGTCAACATATTCACTTCATGTCTTTCCCATATCAGTACGACAAAGAAGTGCAAGAAGCGAAAAGAATATTCAAGTATGTCCAAATGTGTTCAGAAATTGGGCATTTAACAAAAATTGTGTCATTTTGTGAAAAAATCTTGGCTTTTGTACTTAAAAATCCACCATTTGGCCAAATTATCCTTGACACATACGATTCGACACCTCTAGACTTTTTTCTGCTGACTCGTGTTGTCATTACCCTACACCAACAAATCAGTAATATTACACGACTTGCAGATCAATATTGAACGTATCATTGATGACATTCGACCTAATTTATGTGAAAAACTAAAACAATTGGGTGGAAGGATTCATCGGATTAGTTCCTGTCACCGCTTTACATTAACTATACCAGGTCGGCTGAAAAGTCCCCGGTCTGACACATAGATGGCGTTACTGTTATTAAATCCATATGCTTTTTAGATAGTACTAACCTTCAAACGAAACGTGTCAAAATTTGACAGCAATCAGACCATTAGTTACTGATATATTGCGTTAAGAGTGGAGCTACTTTTGTTATTTAAAAAAATGGAAAAAAAAGAATTTCGTGTGCTGATAAAGTACGGCTTTTTGAAGGGAAAAAATACCGTTGACGCAAAAGCATGGCTTGATGAGGAGTTCCCGGACTATGCGCCAGGAAAATCAACCATAATTGATTGGTATGCTAAGTTTAAACGTGGTGAAATGAGCACCGAAGACGGTGAATGCAGTGGACGACCAAAAGAGGCTGTCACCGACGAAAACATCAAAAAAGTTCGCAAAATCATTTTAAATAACCGTAAAGTAAACTTGATCGAGATAGCTGACATCCTAAACATATCAAAGGAACGTGTTGGACACATCGTGCATGAACATTTGGGCATGCGGAAGCTCTGTGCAAAATGGGTGCCGCGCGAGCTCACATTCGATCAAAAACAACAACGAGTTGATGATTCTGAGACTCATATGAAGAAGAAGAAAGTGCTGTTTCACCAAGACAATGCACCGTGTCACAAATCAATGAAAACAATGGCCAAATTAAGTGAATTGGGTTTCGAATTACTTCCCCATTCACTGTACTCTCCAGATGTGGCCCCCAGCGACTATTTCCTGTTTGCAGACCTCAAGAGAATGCTCGTCGGGAAGATATTTAGCAGGGATGAGGAGGTGATCGCCGAAACTGAGGCCTATTTCGAAGCTAAAGACAATTCGTACTACAAAAATGGTATCGAAAAGTTGGAAGAACGCTACAATCGGTGTATCGCCCTCGAAGGCAACTATGTTGAATAATAAAATCAAATTTTGCCAAAAAACTGTGTTTTACTATGGTAGACCGGGGACTTTTCAGTTCGACTGTTACTTTAATAATCGACATAAAAACGATTGCATGTTTCACACGATATTTATGTTTCATTTTACAAAACAAAAGGCGTCACTCTTAATGAAAAAGTTTCTGTTTAAAAAATTCTGGGGTTTTTTATTATTGCATATAATTTTCTCAATTTTTCATAAATTGAGTTCAGTGATAGAAAAGAATCCATAAGAAATACTGAACAATTTTTTTTTAGAAAAATAAACGAACATCATACTGAATAATACGATAGATATTTTAAATTAAATCTTATTTCTTTATAAATAAACTTTCAAAATTTATTTTGCATCTTAATATTGTGTGAAAAAATTGCGTTAAAAAAACTAGAAATAAAAAGGTCGACTTCTAAATCAGGTTGCAACAAATGCTGAACTTCAAATGTGTGTACATTTTTAATATTATTAGTCTACCAATTAAGAGTAAATGAATGTGTTATTAAGTTTTTCACATATTGCCCCTCAGAAATGAAACCGACTGTATAAGAATCAACCACGATTTCTAAGTATAAAGATTTTCACGTGCAGCCACGTGAACGGTGAAGTAACAGGTGGTGGTATCGAATCATTTTTTCATCGCAGCCGGGACCAGCTACTCTTCTTTCAACTTACTATTGCTGCTGCTGTTGCGGTTGTTGTTATCGTCATCGTTGTGTTTGTTGTTGTTGCCGTAGTATATACGGTAAGTTCTCGAAAACGGTGAGTGGGGTGTACGTGAGGTAGAAAACGACCATCTGACGCCGTGCATGGCCCAAGGGGACAACCCATCTCGCACCTGTCATAAGCTCCCTTGTACACATGCATAGGCTATAAGCACACGTATGTACGTATCTTTATAAATACACATAGAGTATATCTGGTAAAATTAAACATCAACAATTGCTGTATGAACAGATTGTATCGGGATTACTTTTAATTAAATGATTAATTGTTGCGTTTGGAAAACGAATAGTGCACAGACATCGAATATTTAAAGTGACATTTAATGTCTAAACAGTGACGGCGCCATTGTGTTCAAGAAACTAATTACAAAAATTAATAGGAAGACGATTTCAAATGACGAAAAATGATTAATTAATACACACAGGTTAATCAAAGAAAGGCAAAGAAACTCATTATTACATCAATATTGGTACTCTGTATACGTATTTCGACAAATAGGTTGTCACCATCAGTAGATCATTATTTCACTTTTAAGTAGATATTTTTGAAACTCAGAATACACGAATCTAGGCGTCAAGTGACAAAATTCGAAGACGTCTCCTAATCTAGATTCTTTATAAGTTAATATTTCGAACGTGATCTTAAAGAAGTAAATGATTTTGTTTTCGAATTCAGATTATTTTGTTGGAAAAGGTAGATATTTCAATTTGATTGTAACAATTTGATATAGTCATTTTATCAATGAAATTTTCTCTTAAAATATTATTTGAATAATACGATACATGTTTGGTCAAATCTATTTCACTATTTTTTTAAAATTGAATTTCGCCATTAAATAAATTTTTTTGAAAACAATTAAAACAAAATTGTTTAAACTCACCTGATACTGTATATCCTCCCGGGTAGGTGGCGTTTCTATTACATTTTTTTGTTGCATTATTTCAAACATGCTATAATTATCTTCTCGCTGCCTCATCTTCAAAATCAGTGTACCATCGTTCCACTTCATCCAATCAGAACCTTATACTTTATTCACATCCATCCAGACGTGTATGTTTTTGTACGTACTCGTAGTATCTTTTACGTGCGAAATATCTGGGTTAGCGGCGTAATATACGTATGCTTAATTAAAATGCATGTGTACCATTAACGAAGTAATGCAACATTACAAGTAGAAATCTAAATGAGAAATTATTTCAGCAGTTCAGGTGAATTTATTTTATTAATTAAGTGCCCCAAATGAAAACAGTAATTCTTGCCGTTTGCTCTTGGCGTTGCTTTGCGCGAATTCGCACGTTTATACTCGCACGAAGAAACATTTCTGTTATAATAAAGTCGGTGATTTGTTATGTTTATGTACTTGTGCGATTGTTAATTAAAAACATTAAAAATAAATAAAATGCGAATTACAAGTAATTAAAATTTCATTCATTTAAAGATGAATGTTCCTTCCAGACGAACTGTGCAAAATGTAATTTCAAATGTACAGATGTTTTTGGTTGTATGATGATCAAGATTTCTCTGTGATCCTTTATTGAAGCGCTATACAACAACGCAACACTTTATTACTTTCCATATATCCTCGAACATTTTTGATGTAATTATTCCAGCTATTTGGCAACTTTTTAAAAAAGAGATGTAGGACTTAAGACGAGCCAGTTGTGGAGAAATTCGTCTGCTCAATTGTTGTCTTCAAACTGCTGCTCTTCCTAAACTATTCTCGAGAAATCTGAAGATGTAATAGTTGTTAATATTTAAGTTGAAACTGAAATAGGGGTAGTCTAATGTTTCGAAATTCTCGACGCCAATGCAATCTTGTTCAGAAGTATCTTCTGGTAAGGGCGGATATCTGATTGATTGTGAAGAGTAGTTTTGTAACCCAAGCAAGGTGCTGGTATTTGTAAATTGTCTTCTAGGAGGTAAAACCAAAAATCTGTCCTAGGTCATTAGACGTCCTGGATGTAGTTCAACTCAACTACGGTTTTCCCTCAAACGCTACCACAATTGACTGATTATATTTTGGGAAACACCTATCCACTTAGCTACTTCGACTCGCTGCTCGCTACCTTGAATAAGACCTTCTGCTCGAATCATTCGTTGTTCCATTGTTAATCGTTTCTATCGAGTTGTTTATTTTTTTTTTTGAATAGTTCTTAAAAAAATATTATTCCCCATCGAACTAAACTGAACTAAATGCGCTCCTACGCACAATTTATATTATATACACAGTTTTATTATTTCTTTGAACTTAAATTTTTTAAGGATTTTATATTTTTTAGTTCCGCCGCGTTTCCAATATTTTTTAATTCGTATTATTGTTGTTATTTGAAAAATAATAACAAACTTTGTTTACTTTAATGAGAGTCTGAAAGATGACTACACAGACTGTTCCCTTACAATTAAATAGAAGATCCGGCATTTGTTGACGCAGCATATGTGATCGAAAACTTGATTTCGCAATAGTTGAATATTTGCAAGACTCAATGTAGCAATAACGTAGCCTGTTTGGGCGATAATATTAAAGAAAGGGCAATTTATCATCCACCAAACAGCATTATAAGAATGGCACTCACTCATACTATCTGAAACGAGTTACCATTCGTTTTATGAACTGTGTGATAGAGACGGAACGAAAGAGAAAGAAATAACAGGCGATAAGCGAATTCCGAAGGGGATTTTTAAATAATTCCAGTTATAATAAATACGTTTACAGTCTTACAGATATCGTAATAGTATATCACATAAAAATATATTGTGGCATTGTAAATATAAAGCCATTAAAAATGCCAGCTAATGGAATAGAATAATATAATTTATTAGACATTCTCGCATTCTCAATAGTTATTGTCGAATACGTTCAAATAAGATTATTTTGTAATACTTCGATGTATTAAATTTAAGAAAATAGGTGTTCGTCTTCCTTACGAAATTAATTTCGTCTCTAAGAAATTTTCGTTTCTTGACTAACATTGGTTGCCAATACACAGTATAAGAAAAATGCATAGCACAGTTATTAATGCGCGCGGTGTTTCCAAACTGTACACAACATCAGCGCTTACGGAAAGTTCAATGTATGACATTGATAATTCTGCATCACATTTAATCACTGAAGGTTGATGTACAACCATGCTCAGATGTATTAGACACCCCAGGTAAAAACCCTTATTCTTGGTATTATCCAAGTCTGACGGAAATTTACCGTAAAAATAGTTAATGGTATTTACAGAAATGCGTTTTTGAATACACTAGTTAATCCACTATTGAAAAGAATAGATGGAAAGGGGAAATTGTGGATTTTAGAAATTTACTGTCATTCTAGCAGTGTGTGAGCAACGTTCGTTTGTGAGTTTGTGGTAGAGATCAATTAGATTATCCTATTTTTTCACGTTGTGTCAGTTATTTGTTGAAGAAAAATGCCTAAAACACGCGAGTTGTCGGTAGGGGAACGCGCCCAAATAGTGCTACTGCATTCCCGGAAGTTATCAATAGCTGCAATTGCAAAAAGAAAACGTTCGCGATGTGCAGTCCGTACAACCATTAGTCGCTAATAGGAGAGTGGGTCGTTTGTTAACAGACCAAAAAGTGGCAGAAAACCCTGTACCTCGATTAGAGAAGACAGAATTTTACAAAGACTGGCTCTCAGTGATAGGAAAAAATCGTCGAAACAGCTCGTCAGTGAGCTGAAACAGCGTTATCGCGTAACAGTTTCTGCGCAAACAGTGAGAAGGCGTCTCCAGCGTGCTGGTTTACGAGGATATAAAGCGCGACGTAAACTGATTTTAACTGACGCTCATAAAAAGAAGCGGTATTTATGGGCCAAACAACATCAAAATTGGACAATCGAAAAGTGGTCGAAGATTCTTTGATCTGATGAATCGAATATCGAGGTATGTAAGTACATTTTCATGACTAATATTCTTATCGTTGTATGCAATTCAGTCTACATGTAACATTAAACAAAATTAATCCCGTCTAAGTGCTAACTTTCTTCTTTTGCCTGGCAGCTTTGGGGACTACCTGGGACGCTATACGTTCGGCGTGGGCAAGAGGAAGCTTATGAACCACAACGTATCATTCCCACAGTAAAATTTGGAGGTGGTAGTATCATGGTTTGGGGTTGTATGTCTGCATACGGTGTTGGAGAAGTGTACCTGTGCGATGGACGGATGAATAGCCAACGCTATTTAGCCATGTTGGAAGATGTATTAGAACCGTCTGTGCTAAAACTATTCGACCAGGATATTCCACAATACATTTTTCAGCAAGATAATGCGCCCTGCCACAAATTGGGAGCTGTAATGCGTTGGTTCGAGGAAAACACAGGTATTGGATTGGCCGCCACACAAAGTCCCGATTTGTCGCCCATTTAAAATTTGTGGCGTATCTTAAAAACTAAGATCACAGAACATAAATGCCTGTCAAAAGCAGAATTATCAACAAAAATTCGCGAAATATGGGCTGCAATACCACCGGCAGAGTGTTACAATTTAGTAGCAAGTATGCCTCGACGAGTGCGAGCTGTCATTAAGGCCAAGGGCGTAGCGACAAAATATTGATAAATTGTACTACATTACTAAATAACACTTTGTATATAATTTTCACAACAGTTTTATTTTCCTCACCTCTCTTTTGACTAAACTATATAAACTATATATGTATGTATGTACATAAATTCGTAAGGTGTCTAATACATTTGAGCATGGTTGTATAACACCCTTCCACAACAATTTTCATGTTCTGTATACGTACTTCGACAACTAAGTTATCATCATCAGCAGATAATTAATCACAGAGTCGCACCTGGAAAGCGAAATAAATTCCGTACACGATCTGTATCGTCGAAAGCCCAAAGACACTATATTTTTAAAAAATAGATTGGTAGTATGCAACATAAAGACAAATAAAAAAAAATTAATTTATCGAGAAGTGATTTGAGTTTTCTTCTACTTTTAAGTTCTTACTTTTTCCATAGTTTTTACAAAATATTTGCGTTTTTCAGTGGGACACGTACGTCTCGGAAGATAAAAAAATTATAATGACTTTATTAGAATTGAAAATTAAATAACCGAATGTAAAAGTAATTAAAGTTTTTGAAAATAATTAGCAACTAACATGCAATATCTTCCGCCACAAATTATTTAACTTCGTATTTCTTAACATCTCAAGTTTATATTTTATTATTTGTATGTGATTGAAATCAAAAATAACAATAGATAGAGATGAAAAGGAAATATTATAGAAGCAGAGATGGGAAAAACTCGGACAAAATGAAGGAAAAACAAAAACATTTAATTTCACGCTATTCAGATGAGTAGATTTGATGATGCGAGGATGACGCTGATGATTATGATAAAAAGGAAGAGGTGAAGAAACGGATAGAAAGAGACTCACTATCTAAATGAAAATTATTAAATCGTGACCAATTTTTTTTTGTTACTTTTTATCAGTACTTGGAAATTTTAATTTCATTAATTATAGATTTTAACGAGATTTATTATGACACTTTTGAAATTTAAATTGGCCAGTTTTTACAGCGGGGAATTTACGAGGGCACTACAGAAAATAGAATTTATTCGAAATGCGGAGTGTGGAGCAATTATTAGAAAAAAACTTAATTTAAAATATCTAATTTAAATCAGCCCAACGAAAGTAAAAAACAAAATAATTTCTAAAATTTAGACGACTTAAGAGCAGAACAGGATTTACATCAAGTGTTACAAATCAAGAAATTTCATAGAATTTCACCAGAAGTGAGTGGTTAATTCAAGTGTTTGCGTGTGACAATTCAATGCAATTTCATATTTCCTATAGTCCAGTTTTACAATCCATTACACAGGAACGCAAGTCGTAATCTCGAACAGTTCCAGACGAAACAACAATAAGTGCTTAAATAAGGCAGCGTTTCTTCTTTGGTAACATAAACAATATCACGTGCATGTGTGTGTTATGCATGTGTTGTGTATAGTTCAGATAGGAACCATAATCGTAAATTAAAATAAGTGGCTTTATCCAGGAATTGTATTATATTATTATGGGAGGACGTAAAAATTTCATGCTTAATTTAAAAGTTCTGTACGTACGAATGCATTTATGTAAAGAGTCTTTATATAAGCGTGTGCTTTATTTATATTTACGCTTTAACTGAAACAATGAACCTATTAAATTCTTTATCCATAGGTACGTGTGTGTGTGTGTGTGTGTGTATTTACCTCGTTCTTTATGCTTCATTAATACCAGTTACACATGCGTGTGCAGTTCTAACCGATCTTTCTTTTGCCATAGTTTAATTTGCATTAATTTGTAACACATTTATCCAAATAGAATGTATGAGACGTTTTTGAAAACTCCGACAATAGTTGGTAATAATTGTTTAAAATACTTCTCTACAGAGTTGCATATTATGAATATAAGCAGCTGATATACAACCATGCTCAAATGTATTAGACACCTTACGAATTTATGTACATACATACATACATATATAGTTTATATAGTTTAGTCAAAAGAGAGGTGAGGAAAATAAAACTGTTGTGAAAATTATGTACAAAGTGTTATTTAGTAATATAGTACAATTTATCAATATTTTGTCGCTCCGCCCTTGGCCTTAATGACAGCCCGCACTCGTCGAGGCATACTTGCTACTAAATTGTAACACTCTGCCGGTGGTATTGCAGCCCATATTTCGCGAATTTTTGTTGATAATTCTGCTTTTGACAGGCATTTATGTTCCGTGGTCTTAGTTTTTAAGATACGCCACAAATTTTCAATAGGCGACAAATCGGGACTTTGTGGCGGCCAATCCAATACCTCCACTGTGTTTTCCTCGAACCAACGCATTACAGCTCCCGATTTGTGGCAGGGCGCATTATCTTGCTGAAAAATGTATTGTGGAATATCCTGGTCGAATAGTTTTAGCACAGACGGTTCTCTAATACTTCCTCCAACATGGCTAAATAGCGTTGGCTATTTATCCGTCCATCGCACAGGTACACTTCTCCAACACCGTATGCAGACATACAATCCCAAACCATGATACTACCATCTCCAAATTTTACTGTGGGAATGATACATTGTGGTTCATAAGCTTCCCATTGCCTACGCCGAACGTATAGCGTCCCAGGTAGTCCCCAAGACTGCCAGGCAAAAGAAGAAAGTTAGCACTTAGACAAGATTAATTTTGTTTAATGTTACACTAAATTTCTAAAATCCACAATTTCCCCTTTCCAACTATTCTTTTCAATAGGGGATTAACTAGGGTATTCAAAAACGCATTTCTGTAAATACCATTAACTGTTTTTACGGTTAATTTCCGTCAGACTTGGATAATACCGAGAAGAAGGGTTTTTACCTGGGGTGTCTAATACATCTGAGCATGGTTGTATGTACATACATATGCATAGACACAAAATACTTACGATATTTAGTCGCTCAATAAATAAGATTGGATATTTGACTCGAACTAATAATATCGCCACACTTTGTGCGTTTATATGATTTTGGTTTTAATTTTCTTTTTAACCAAGGTATTTCAACAGGTTCGCAAATTTAATGTGTTACAATTTTGTAATCTTATATACACACATGTTGCTGTGATTTGCTTATTCTCACGTTTGTCGAGGTAAATATGTAAAATCATAAAATCGACCTAACGAGCAGCAATGTACAAAATGAATTGAAACTATTTTAAAACATTCTTTTAATATATTTAGGCTCAGTATTATCCGGCAATATTCAAATAAATAAAATGATTAATTTAGAAACGATCTAGTACAATACATTGCAATATCATTGAGTAAATACATTTATATGTAAGAATAATGAATCGTTATATACATTTAAACGTCGAATTTAAACAGTACAACCAATACAATTAGTACATTCAAAAATGAAGTATATTTAAGAAGAAAAACGTTTATTTTGGTATTGACGAATTGTGCAAAGATTCGGATCATCAAGTCTTATTCAAAAATTCGTTTCTGAATTTAATGGAATTGAAAATAAATTAAAATTTACACTGTTGCCAACTTCTACCTACTCCTTTTGCACCATGTTGTTACATATGGCAAATAAATATTACAAGTTTTTTTTAATAAACTAATCTGAAAAGAAAAATTAAAGGTTTTTTATGTATTCCGTCAGAAACAGCCTTGTATAGAATGAAATGAACATCTTTGTATACATAAATGCTTTGTTTTTAAGAATTTTTTGCATTTTACAAATTGAAGAACATATATGAATACACAATATGTATTTTTAAGTTTTCACATCTTTTACTCGTATAGATACATTCGATATTATTGTATTACCCACAGTTTTAAACATTATATGATATCAAAACAATGCATACAGTAACGTGTATAAGCGTATCAAACTTGCTTGAATAATAATCTTAATGAGATACTAAATAATTTAGTTATGCTATTTTGGAAGTTAATAAATAAAGGGTCGTGTTATAAATTTCAAATATAATTTTCCTAGAAACGACATTTATACTGAATCAGCCAGTGTATCTAGATCCATATTTTACCGTTTGCACTTCCCTATCTCACTCATATAATCGACTGCTGCTTGTGTTCTAATTATTTTCCACAACAATGGAAATTAGCTGTTGTGTTACCATTGCCGAAAATTACCTCACCATCTAGTGTTAGAGACCTTCGTCCCATACATATACTTCCTGCGTTTAGCAAGATTCTAGAAAGGATTATGTATACCCAGTTGAGCGATCATTTAAGTAGCTGTGACTTGATTCCCCAGCATCCGTCGGGTTTTAGACCTGGGCATGGTTGCTCCACAGCGCTTCTAGACGTGATTGATGATATCATACGGGCCAGGGATAATGGTGAACTGTGCATTCTGGTGTTATTGGATTTCAGTAGGGCTTTCGATACGGTAAGTCACAATATCTTGTTGGCCATTTTGCAGTATGTGGGTTGTGGAGAGGCTTGTCTGGAGTTTATGAAGTCATATTTATCTGGCAGGTAGCAGATGGTTCGGTTGGGAAATCGGGATTCATCTTTGTTGCCTGTTGAGAGGGGTGTACCTCAGAGTTCAGTTTTGGGGCCACTGCTCTTTTCAGTGTACACGAGTATGCTGCCCGCAAACGTCGAATTTTGTAAATTACACATGTATGCTGATGATACTCAAATATATTTGAATTGTTTGCGTTCTGATCTACCCAGGGCAGTGAACAAAATCAACAATGACTTGGTGCGTATCAGTTCTTACTGCAATAATCATTCCCTGCTCTTGAATCCCGACAAGTGTTGTGTTATGGTGTTAGGGTGGGAGAAACATGTGGAGGAGTCTGGGGATCGGCTTAGGATTACGTTGAACAGTTGTAGGGTTCCGGTGGTCGCACAGTGTAAGAATCTGGGGTTGATTATGGACAATACATTCCGTTACCGATTGTATATATCGAAAGTTATAAGTACCGCCTACTGTAACCTGAAGATGATTTATGCATTTAGATCTATTTTTAACATTAAATTTAAAAAGGCTATGTGTGAGTTACTGGTGCTCTCGTTATTTAACCTGTGTATGGCCCTTGTTTGGATTTCGATGATGTGGGACGGGTTCAGAGAGTGCAAAATTCGTGTGTACGATACATCATTGGTGTTCGTAAGTATGAAAGAATATCACATAAATTTAAAAACTTTGCGGTAGCTGAATATGCGAAATCGCATTGCTTTCCATTCTCTGAACCTTTATCATAAAATTCTTTTGACAAAATGTCTTCCATACTTGCTGTATAAAATTCGGTTTCGGTGCGATGTGCATAATATCAATGTAAGAAGGAAGAATATGATTGGTCTACCTAGATACCGCACAACTTTTTTTAGAAGATCTTTCACGTATAATGTTTATTACTATGACAATTCTTTGGATGATCACTTCAAGTCCATGGGATTGGTGACTTTCAGGCGTGCTATATTTAATTACCTATTTGATAAGCAGTTTTGTGTGTGATGTCTCTTTCCATTGTTAACTTATTCTTGTATGCTAGGGAATTTTTTATATTACTTTTTTATATTACTTTGTTTAATTGTAATGACTTTGTTGGATTACGGTTGTGTGCACGGACAGAATAATTTAATTAGGTTAGGTTATTATTAGTTCTTAGTATTAGGCAATTACTTTGTTATTTATATTTCTTTATAACTTTAAGGGTTTGGTGTTAGAGCAGGGGATGACTTCTAGTCATCCATCTTAACCACTCCTTAGGATTTTCCATTCAGTTGAATGTTTTGTATTTACATTACTTGTATAATTACTTCTTGGGAAATAAAGGTATATTATTATATATGATAGACTACTTCTTATTGAACAATACAATTCATTTTCTACCTTATGCCCTTTAAAAATTATATAAAACTTAAATTATTTTATACTTTCACTTGAAAACCCAGCACTGATTTGTATTTTGATAAAAATTACTGCCAAAAATAAAGAAAAAGAATGACAAACGGTAATCAAAAAAAAAAAGAAATGAAATTGTCACAATTTGTTCCCTTATTCCACTTTATTTCTTGTCACATTTTCTTGGCGAAAGTTATTTCAAGATTTTATGGTTGAAGTTGAGGCAAAGCAAAAAAGAAGAGAACAGAAATTTAAACTCCCCCTCCCGCCTCCCGCCGTTTCTTAAAAGCTCCGAAGCTGGTCGATATACAGAAGGAGCTTATACATTCCCCACCCTATTCGACACACAAAAAAAAGAGAATAAACCGCACACACCTCCTCCTTTCCCTACATTCAAAAAAGAAAGTGAGTGAGAGGAGAACAAACTACTACACGAAAAGAGGGTCGAAATTGAACAATTTAGGGGTGTACGTTCGGTAATTGTACACAGACGTAGAAGTGGTTATTAGTTTTATTTCCCAAAACGTAGCACTAAAACACCAATTAAGTTTAATTGGGAACTAAAGGGAATGAGAAAAAAAGTAATTTACATGACGTTCAAACCTGATAAAATCGTTTTTATTTCCGAGTTGTTAGTTTTATGGTAAACAATCGGAGTGAATATGGAGAAGTTGAGTCTTATGCGCCGGAAGAAATATTTTAATTAATTTCGGATCAACAATTAATAAGTGCTTTTAGAGCAATTTTAATTACCTTTAAATTATCATTAAATTGTAACATTTAACGTTTACGACAACAATAAATAAAACAACTCCAATTAAAGTGATCTACTCGAAATATAAAAGGACCTTATCACGGTACGATTTAATGTCATGTGCAAATTTCGATAACTATCAGGTTGATGCACAAGTTCGTCATATTCAACTCAAAAATTATTAACTTTTTAACAAGTAATAATACGACAATATATTAACCGCCATTATTTACGATTGCCTCCCAACAAACTGCCAATTTTTCGAATCCATGAAGTGAAGAAGTCGTCTTCAGTCAACTTAGACACGCGACTTAAAACGAGATTTTTTAAATTGAGAAAACCATTTCCGTGCCGTATTTCCTAAATTCCGTTTTCTCCGTGAACAGCGCAATTGGTTCCTTCTCTGTTGAATTCGAGCAAAGGGATATGCCGAAAATGTTCATGATTTTCTACTTGATATTCCATTTTCTTTTGTTCATTAGATGAAACAATCTCTACAAAAACTCAAACTACTTAAACAATAATATGAGGGGTTATATATCAACCTTAAGTGTTTCAGTTGAACCCACCTTCTGTATAATTTTATTACTGAGATTTCAGTTCGCTTTTCACAATGCATTAAATGTATTTTACCTTATCTCTACTGCTTTTCGCTTTTGTCAACGCTCGTCAATATTGTGTCAAACATCTTCCCCATTTGTCATCTTTTTTCACTGCTTATCAAATGAATACATCGTGACACTAAATATTAGAAAATGCAGCGTTCGTAAAATTCTTCGCAGGTTCCAGTTGTGTATGTGAAGGGAGCAAAATGCCTTAAATAAATTTATCAGGGGGAGTATTGTTGATGTCCGGTTGTCGTGAAGATTTGCGGACAATTTTTTAACTCAGCATTTATGTAATGAACACGTTAGCGCTAAAATAGTATTAATGTAAAAACATACATTTTAAATTAATTAATACTCCTTTCCACAATAATTTTCGTATTCCAATAATGTATTAGGACAACTAAGTTGTCATCATCAGTAGATAATTAATCACGTTTTTAACTTTTGAGGGTGTAAGCCTAGTACGGACTTTTCGTGTGAGCGAATTTTGCCGTGGTCCCAGGTGCGACACTGTGATTAATTATATGCTGATGATGGCAACCTAGTTGTCGAAGCACGTATACAAAATACGAAAATTATTGTGGAAAGGGATTACATTAACCTTAATTAATTAATTTTGTCAGCCACAGTATCCATTAATATTTGTTTTACATTTTCAGTAGAAGTTCAGTTCCATAGAAAGATCATAATTAAACAGATTCTATTTCTATATTCTATTCCGCATCTACATTACAAAGAAAATATATAAACGTGGTGGTATTCTATGCAAATTTCTTAAATTATGGAAATCATTAAGACGTTATGAAAATTCCCTTTCTTAAGAAAATATTACTCAATTTGGTTCTATCACCAAGAGCATTGGATATTTCCATTTATTTCTGCTCAGCAAAGTTGTTCGCGAGTTAGTGAAGAAAGTACGGCAGTTTTCATTTGCAATAATGGCAATTCTCGGAAAGTTTTAACAGGGAAATAAATAAAGAATAACATTTCGGATTCAGATCGGAATAATAATAATGCGTTATTAAATTTCAGCGACTTTTGAGCAGTGTGAACCACCGGCGACTGCCTGCGGCCCGCGCTACCGATACAGCCTTTTGTTTATATTAAATTTCGGCTTCGAAATTGCAATACGCGCGCGTCGTTTTAATTAAAATTTGAGAAAATGGCTCGTGGAAAATCACTTATTATTCGATACGAATAAATGAAAATTCCTCGAACCGAATAAGATTCTGCGGATGTTCAACAATATCGCTTATGTGTTTTGAATTCTTATTCGGAGGAAATAATGAATTATCCGGGGGAATTTTGATTGAGCGATCTAGATCGATAAGTGTTTTAATCACGTTATTTGTCGTACCCTTAATTCATTGTCACTAACTCGTGTGCCTATTGTAAAGTCGAGCGAATTCTGAACTATTGTCAGTATTGTTGTTAATGTACCATCAACTGAAAATTAAATATGTCTGGAAAAAGAATGCAATAAGTAGTAGTGTCATATTGCGTGCACATATCGACTACTTGAGAACTGTCTGATTTCAAATTAATTCTCGTTACTTTATTCGGCTCTGGGGTTCAATCCCTTTAATCTCGCATCTATAGCCCGCTTCGGTATGGTATTGTGTTGACAGATCCGTAATGGTAGAAAGTCAGGAGTCTATAAGTTAATATGTGATACAGTCCAAGTATTTATGCTGTGCAAATCTTTTCGCAGACGCAATTAAAAAAGAGATTGTGGGTGATTGAATTAATCAAAAAAAAGGGACATAAAACCCCTTCCCACAATGATTTTCGTATGCATTTCGTGCATATGTATTTCGACAACTAAGATGTCATCATCAGCAGTTAATTAATCGCAGTGTTAGACCTGCATCTGTGATAAAATTCGCACAGAAAACATCAAAATACAAATGTTTTCTGTGTTTACTGCTACTGCTGGCGGTAACTTAGTTGTCTAAATACGTATACAGAATACAAACATTAATGTAGATACAAGAGGAATTCTTCTTTCGCTAAACATTTAATTAATAATAAACATAAGTTCTGAATACAAAATAATGCGTATATAAAGCAAGAACATAAACAACATTTGTTGGGTAAATAGTTGGAATACATCAATTTAGAGGAATTCCTAAAATAGCTACTGCTTCTTCGAGTTTGCCAAATTAATTTAAAAAGACATGTCGAATGGGAGTCTTTAAATGTTGCTGATAACCATACCAGTTGTCATTGTTCAAAATATTTCTCATAATTCCAACAATGCTTGTCTAATTTTCAATAAATGACTGCCAAATAACTGTAAATATGTATGCATCTGTACTGTAAGGAAATAATATTTTCTTACAGTACAGAAAAGAGTATTCCTTATCAGTTATTATTTTTCGTTGTCAGGTGACGACCATATGTACAAACGTATTCAAGAATGTCGAAATTTGCTTCTACGGAAAAGAGCTTAATAGCCTCGAAGAATGTGTTTTCCTCACAACTTTAACTTAGTGTCGTTTATATCACAAGTTTATTGTTACACGTTGTGTAAAGTGTAATACCTTTAGAGTTTTACAACGTACGCTGGAATTTAGTTTACGTTTGTAATCTGAAGAAGTTCAAATTTTAACAATCTGTGTATTTATTATCAAGTTGTCAATGTGAACTTTCATCAAATAAAGTCAACTCAATATGTATATAAATTATTTAATTAACCTCAAATAGAAGAAGTGCCCATACAAATGAACTTACAATTTATTAAAAGTATTTTGCTGATTGCAAAGAATACTGTACAAACTATCTGTTTGAAGACATTTATTAACATTCAGGCAAATAAATCAACGCTCAAACTGAAGAAAATGTCTTCGCGCACTTACTTCATAAATAACTAATATAGAGAATTTGAGAAGGTAGAAAAAATAAGTACATATTAATACGTAAATATGCATTTTAAACACGGGAATTGTTAATTTAAAAATTACAAAATTTCAAATAAAATTTTCTAATGTTTAAGTTATTGCTTTAGTAATTGAGTACGAATTATTAAATGTCATTAGATCCGTGAATCAGAGCAGTCAACGTAGTCTGTGGTTTAGCGACGGAACGGCTATCAACGTCGACCGCGATCGCGCATGATCGGCCTCGTATGCATCTAATATCGAATTAACAGCTTAGCGTTGGAAAGGGAATGCTTTTGCGATGTTGGGTTGCATTAAAAATGTCCGAGATGGCTTTTTTAAGTTTTTTTCTGTTTGTTTTTGTGATTGAGTAAAGGTCAATAACCTAGCGCTATACAAACAATTCCAGGAAACGTTTTCGCGCAGATTCTAAAAATAAATGAGATGTTTTTTATACATTTTTTTATCGTTTTTGTAATTGACAGGAGATTTTAAGTTAAACACTTTTTCCATCCTGAATATATATTAAATACTAATTTGAAATAGTTTCTTTATTATTATACGTTATATTTGAATTTCTATTGCCATTACGAATAATTCTATTTAATACAAAAAAAAATACTTCGACATCTGTGCAGTCACTTAATATGTACGAAATGGCACGAAATTAAATCCTATTACATATGTGTATTTGTAAGAATAAAACCGGATTTATGTGAATATTAGGCGTATATACGAATTTTAAATTGAAAACTATACTTACAAAACACCTTAGTATTAATAAATGAATTATCAGGTTGTTACAAAGGTAATGTCCGTTTTTTCCTTCAGTCTGAACTGAATCGCACCTGTGTGAAGACGTGTATGTTTTTGGTGAAAATTATTATTGTATTTGTAGAAAAGGGTATTTATTTTGAAGTGTGTACCTGTTCCATTTCTTGGAAAGATTAATACACCTGTCCTTGTCTCGCCTATGGAAATGCTGTCGGCAAGAGATATTCAGGCAATTTACCTCTTTCAATTTAAAAAGGGGTTAAATGCAGCTGTAGCAATGCGAGAAATTAATCAGACGTTCGGTAAAACCACGTGTAATGAACGCACATTACGGCGATGGTTTAAAAAATTCAGCGAGGGAAATTTTGATTTGGAAAATGAGCTTCGCGGATATGCGCGTAGCACCGTTAATGACTACGAGCTGCGTATAGAAGTTGAAAGTAATCCGTCGACAACAGTGCGTAGCCTTGCAGAAACATTTCAAGTGTCCTTTCTTCGATTGGCAAAGTGAAGAAACTCAATCGATGGGTGCCGCACCAATTAACGGAAGCCAATAAGCTCCGTCGATTAGAGGTGGCTACCTCTTTGGCTAATCGACAGAAAGTTGAACCGTTTCTTCATCGAGTGGTAACGTGTGACGAAAAGTGGATACTTTATGATAATCGAAGACGGTCAGGACAATGGTTAGATCGAGGTGAAGCACCAAGACAGCATGCACGAGCATCACTTCACCCGCGAAAGATTATGGTGACTGTATGGTGGACCAGTAAGGGTATTATTCACTATTCATTTTTGCAACCTGGTGAAACCATCCCGGCAGCGTCCTATTGTGCCGAACTGGAAACTATGCATGGAAAATTGAGCCGCTTGCAGCCCTCACTAGTCAATAGACATGGACCCATACTTCTTCATGATAATGCAAGACCTCAGGTTGCACGACAGACAATCCAAAAACTTTCAGAATTTGGTTACGAAATTCTCCCTCACCCACCTTATTCACCTGACCTTTCGCCAACGGGAGTCTGTAATAGCAGTGTTTGAGCAATATGTGAGCCGTCAAAACCGAGATTTCTTTTCAAAGGGAATTTTTCAGCTTCCAGCCTTGTTGGCAACAAACTATTGATGTAAATGGAGACTATTTTGCAGAATAAATATTTATATTTTTTTAAAATTAGGCTTTTTTTATTGCTTACAAAATCGGACATTTCATATGTAACAACCTGATAGATACATTTTTAATATTGCATTTTAATCGTGAAATAATGCCAGTACTCCAGAACGAAAAGATGTTAATTCTGTAAATAAGAAATGCCTTGTCTGATCAAATATAAATTGAGTTTATATTCTTTCTATATGCTCTACTTTCTAATCATAATTTAATGTATTTAACCGTAAATAAAAGAAGACAATTCTTTAGTATTGACATAGCCAATGTCTTAATAAAGTTTAATATCAAGTGAAGCATTAGGACCCTTATCTAGTTAGATGTTAAGCATTTATATTGTTTCAACCATTTGCATTTTCAATTCGGACGCGGTATTTTCTGCCTCCTATTAAAGAAACTTTTAACCTCTGAATTAGACAATTAACGGGTTATGTATCAGGAAGTTGTCGGTAAAAATTTAAATTTCCTAAGCCATAAATAATGTAAAGTAATATAATTCTAGTGGCAGATCAAAATCCTTAAAGAAGCCTCGATTAGCATGGCATTTATCAGAGAAATTACAGATTTGATGTGTATAAACACCTATTGGAGATGTAAAGCACAAAAGAAACAGAAATACATTTCAAATATACCCAATCTAAATGAATCTATAATTAATTATTACTGCTATTTCTTACAAAGACATCCTCAAAACGAAAAACAAGAGTGTATTTACTTTTGTTACTTCGGAAATTATAGCTAATACAAGGACGCACTTAATAATTTATTTGATAAGTAATTTATTACATTTTGTTGTATCTAAATCACTAATAACAATTAATGCTAGTTTACAGATCTACATTTAAATTTAATAAAACTTGATTGGACAATTACATTACTTGTATATGAACAGGGCATTTGTATTGGATTATTTAATAGTAATGTGGAAGAGGTAGATTTGAGAGAAAAGTCCCCTCGTTCATTCAGTTTTAGCAAGGGTCGTAACAGAGGTACTGGCGGACAGAAAAAGCATGGCATGGGGTCGTGGGTTCATCGGTCGCGCACGATTCGAATGAAATAAATGGGAAACAGATAGATTGCACTTGACACCGGATCAATGATCATTGAAAATCAAGAAAGGGGCAGTTTATGGTGGATAAAATGAAAAATCTGAATGGCTTTACTTTAGTTACAATTCTCGGCGGTTATTTGCTCCCAGTTTTCCACTCTTATTCAAATTTAAAATGGAGTTGTCAAATGAAGTGCGTTGGGAATGTTTCGGAAGATACTGGATTAGACTAGTACTGCAATTTAAATTTAGTACTGTACGATTGGTTATCGCAAAACGTAATTACACTGTTGGTGCCCTTTAGTGAAAAGGAAATCGTAATTAAAATAATATACAATGCGAGAAAAAATACAGAAGAAACTTAATATGTGGTACCGAGCAATTAAATTAAGGCCACTCGCATTTCTTAGAAATATTTAAAGAGAAAATATCATATCTGCTGTTGCTAAAATATCTTCTACTATTGGCGATAATTCCTTAAAATTCTCAGTATTCTAACCAAAACTAGACACCCTCATCGGGATTACATTTAGCTAAAATTTCGAACTATTCTCGTTGAGAAATAGTATGACGGGGGAAAGTGTTTCTCGACAAGCAGCATATATCAACAAGATCTCGCGTGTTGACACTTTCAAAGGTCCTGAACATAATTTCGATGTCAGAAATTATATTTCGGATTCCTTTAGCTTGATTCTGGGAGAAGAAAAATCTCGAAAAGCCACGTCAAAATATGAACCTTTGGATGTACAAATAAACTATCCCTAAATTTTGTACACTAATTTTATCGTAAAAAATGATCATTCTCCATTTTCTGGTTTTACATAATCCTTATTGTGTCCTAACAGTTGTATATTATTTGCCATGCTATTATAGTAGGTTTAAAGAAATCATTTCATAGCATTCTGAATGTTAAACTTACTAACAAAATATATAAATTTAGCCATGCTTATCATTTCATCACTTGTCTTATGACTACGAAAGTTATGCGTGTTTTCATGTATAATATACGTAAGCCTTACATGTACCTTTGTAATTATTCATGTATGCATAGTCCTTGTAGGCCGGATAAGCATTTCATTAGGAGAGCAAATGAGTATTGTTTTGCACATATTTAAGAATCTACCAAATGTAGATAAACACCAAAAGCAAGGATGAGGAAAAAACGAATATTTCGCAGTCATCACGATGTTATAAACAATTCACGTGGTTCGCGACAGTCAACATATATTCGATATCATCTGCGGGTATCTCTCGGCGCCCGGACTGGTTTTTAAGACAATCTCGATAGAAGGACCAATTTATTACTGAAGTGCCATACGCTCGCCCGGGCACCAGAAATGGCAAAAACACGTGTACTTACATAGATAGCTCTTAATGAACCGATACGAAACAAAAGACCAAGAAAAGAAACAAAAGAAGAAGATGGAGGAAAGAAGCTTTTTTTACTGTTTATCGTTCTGCTACTGTATCTGTAGGGGAATATCGACTTTTAAATTTATTATAGTTTTTCTGAGTGCGCTTCTTATGGTTTCTTTAATTCGTGTCTCGCTCGATGTTTATTGAATGTCGTTTGTTAGTAAAAATAAATGATTGTCGGATTACAATTATCGACACGTTGTATGCTTATTAAATGGTAAATGGTTTAATATTATTAAATCATTGAATTTGTGAAAAATGCTGATTAAAGAATGATAACTGAAAAATGCATGTAATTAAGAAAATTTCAAACCACGTTCGAAATACTACTGTGGACAAAAAATAGTAAGCCTTTGTTCATAATTTTTAAATTCTTAATTTATTCTTCCAAATGTATTTCTTCCCCCTCAAAGTAATCCCCCCTGGCACCAATACACTTGTGCCAACGTTTCTTCCAATTCTCGAAACAATTTTTAAGGTCAATTTCAGGAATAGCCTTCAATGCGCGTAGCGATTCACGTTTAATGTCTTCACTTGACACAAAACGGTTTCCCCGGAGCGGTCGTTTGAGTTTGCTGAATAGCCAGAAGTCACACGGAGCTAAGTCAGGCGAATACGGTGGTTGCGGCACGATATTGGTTGAAAATTTGGCGAAAAACTCACGAAGAATTAATGCAGGATGCGACGGTGCATTATCGTGGTGCAAAAACCAAGAGTTGTCGGCACATAATTTTGGCCTCTTTTTACGAATAGTATTGCGCAAATGACGCATAACACTCAAATAGTATTCTTTAGGTCGGAAGGAATTCAGAGTGCACCACACCTCGATAATCGAAGAAAACTGTCAACATAACCTTGATTTTTGACTTGTTTTGACGTGTTTTTTTGGGCTTCGACTCACCTTTGATACGATATTCGGCCGATTGATCGTCTGTTTCTGGGTCATAGGCGTAGAACCAAGTCTCATCTCCAGTTATGCTGCCTTTCATTTTGTCTTGATAGTCGGAAAGCATTGCTTCACAAATGTCAACGCGACGCTGTTTTTCGAAAAAATTGAGTGATTTTGGAACAAATCGTGCTTTCACTTTTCTTAGGCCCAAATGATCTTTTAAAATGGTTTTCACTGATCCTTCCGATATTCCAACGATGCCAGTAAGGTCTCTGACTGTTAATCGTCGATTCTCAAGCACCAATTCCTTGATTCTATTGACGTGTTGATCATCAGTTGATGTTGATGGTCGTCCTGGACGTGGTTCATCGTCAACGCGTTATCGACCCTCTTTCAATAATTTGTATCAATCAAAAACATTTGCTCGCGACAAACAATTATCACCGAAGGCCTTTTGCAACATTCTGAACGTTACGGCACCAGAAATTTGATTCCGTACACAAAATTTAATGGAACTTCTTTGTTGGATAATTTCACTCATTGTAAAAATCGCCGAATGCACTTTTTGTACTTCAGAAAGACAAGCGTATACTAAACACTAATGATTATTTTGATGTGACATTTGGCACAGATGTCACTGACAGTCATACCAACCTAGAAAAAAAATATTTCGACGAATGGGTTTTCGCGCGAAATTTAAATTAAAAAGTCTTACTATTTTTTGCCCACAGTAGTACATAGGTTGTTTTTAAACATGGATCAAAAGTTCAGGGGATTATTCCGTGGACTATATTAAGATAATTTTGCCCTTGGATGACTTTTGTTTGTATATTATTCTAATTGTCACTTCAGACTAACTTTCTGTAGTTTCATAATAGGAAAACTGCTTAAAATCTCCACTTTATTGCAAATAACGAAATCATAAATTGTCACAATAATCATGTTCGAGCAAATAGAAAAATCCTCAGAACTGCTATAAAGGCAACATATCAACATCGATTTTCTCTAAACGTTTGACTGGACATTTTAGCCGTTTGACTAATCCAGTCTTCTTACCAAGTTCAAAAATTCAAATGGCGAATTTTATCTTCACTTTTTAAATAACACTTCTCCACCACAATTGGAAGGTGTTCTCCTAACCATGGGACTCCTCATCTCGCTATAGAGGTAAGAAATTGTTTATTATCTTCAGTACCATAGCCATCTATATCCTCTGATATAAATCCACTTGACTTTTGCGTTTGGGGATATTTAAAATCATTGCTTCATTCAAGATTCGTTAATAATTTAGATAAGCTGCAGGTACGAATAGAAAATTAACATCAAACAAGTCGAAGAAATCCTGGAATATTCGACGTACATGTATACAAATAACAGGCATTTTGTTTCGGTGTATGTTTTTGATGATATCACATTTGATGTTAGTTTTGTTCGTAATAATGTAAGATAGTAAGTAATGAACCCTGTAATGGAAGCACTTAATTTACGGACTTATATTCATTACTTTTTTGCATCTCTTAATAAGTGTTGTATGTGGATCAAAATATCTTACCTTTTTTTAAACACTCTGTGTACACAGTAATGTGCATAAGTAAGTGAACACCACGGAAAATTTATCGTTTTGCATCATTTTCAAAAAAATGATTAAAAGAACCTTTTTTCTACGCTGTATTTTTTTAAATATTAATAATACAACAGGAATAATTGCATATAACTGAAAAATATTAATATCAAAGATAATATTTGTATTTAATATGACCACTTCAGCAAATCTTACAATACTCACGCGTTTGTGTAAGCTACCGAACAGTTTTGCTAGCAATTCATCAAAAAGTCAATTGGCACTAGCAATCTTTCTTAATTGTGGTGGCCAGACTAAAATTTGTCCAACTTCTTGTTCCTCTATTTAATTCAAATGATTTTTTACGATTTCAGCGGTATGCTTCGGATCGTTATCGCGTAGTGGAAAATGTAATTATTTCCAATTAATTGTGTTTCTGCAGCAGAATCGTTACTTATTTCGCCGACGTTAATTTTCCAATAACTTTAATTATTTGTAATAGGCCAACTGCTTGCGCAAATTGCGCTTCATGTTTTATTGTTGACTGACTGTATACATACATGATGGCTTATACGCTTGTTTAAGCCCTCTGCGAACATATCGTATCCGAATATTCTGACTCGTCCAATGTCCAATGGGAATGAATTTGTGCATATTACAGCCGTCTCTGTTTATTACTCCTTGGCGATATTGACTTCCTTTTTTCAACACTACCTGTAAGTTCCTGTTTAATTATTGACGCCAAACAGTGGAAGGATGATGCACAGAAACTTTTGTTGATCTACGAAGATTTGTTAATTCTTTAGATGATTTCGTCGTATTTCGCAAGACTTCTTGTACTTTCCCTGACCTTCTTTCGCCATTTCTATTAGCCATTAAACTGGTTGCTTCGTGCTTTTTGATCATTTTAAAAATCGAAGATTTGGAGCATTTTTGCAATCTGACTTAAGCAGTGTCGATGACGAAACAATATCCGGTGGCGATTTTCGTTAGATATTGGCCTTTCACTTTCCTCTCGAGAAGTTCACCTAGTCAAAATACGGATGACAGAAAAAAATGAATTATTACTTAGAGTATTGTCATACAATAAAATATTCATGTTTATTAAAGGCTTCGTAATCCAGTAATATACCAACGCACATTGCGTACAAATTGTCCTTAAGCGGATAATGAAATAATTATCGACAAGGGAATGGGATTAACTAATAAACTGCTTTCTCTTTCATTTATCAATATGTTTTCAATTTCTAGACCTTCGTTATGGGAGCAAAATTAAATATGGAAATAATATTGTCAAAGAATCTAATACTTTGAAACTGGTAACTTACTTATGCACACTACTGTAGTTCCTAATGTTTCCGTTCATTTAGTCATTTGATCTCTTTGATAATGGTGAACTGCCTTAAGTCAATCTTTATTCTAATTATTTTATGCAATATATTTGAATGTACACAATGTTTCAACAAGAATCTGATTATAGAAACAATTATTAGTACTTTAAATATGAGTATATAAAAATATATTGCAAACTGTTTAAAAAACTTCTGTACTTAACTCTCGATAAATCTGATAGATTTAGAAGCAAAAATTATATTATTTACTTCATGAAAGAAATTTTTTTTTATAATAATGACATTTTTAAAGCATTGCATTAAATATTTAAATTATGCTTCGATCTCATAAACGGAAATGAAATTATTAAAGTGGACAAAACGCATAGTTGTTACTGTATTTAAGTACTTGAAGTAATTTTGCGTACTTAACTACTTAAAGTTACCTAAATAATTCCAAGTACGTATTAGTTTTATTATTTACATATTCGAAGATATCTTACTTTCGCTATCGGTCATTAATTTTTACCCACAGCGTACATAACAAGAGAAACACTAATTGTAAAATTAAAAGCTTATTTCGTAATCGTATCAGGTGTTTTAGATTTTACAAAAGGGAAGCAAAAAATCGCCGTTTATTCTACAGTCTCCCGTGCATTTTATACATATTATTTTAATCGCTTCGAAGAGTAGAATTCAAATGTTCCGATACTGCCGTCTTAATCTCAGTTAATATCTTCGATTTCATATTTATCAGCTTGTACACAATATCCATTACTATAATGGCCATGTTAGTTTCCGTATCGCCGTCTATTACGGGTTCACTCACGGCATCGTTTTACGGAATAATTTTCAGATAAATTCGAAAATTATGCTTATTCGAAATCCTGTACGGCTCAGTGGGTATCGCTATATTGTATCGGAATCATAATTTCTACGTCAAACATCGTATTTATCTGCTCTTTTGCCTGTGCTCTTCTTTACCGAGAGACTTGTCGCTATTCTGCGTTAGTTTTAGATGTGAAATTGACCAGATATAATACATTATATCGAGCGTTTCAAGACGTGATTGCCACAGCTTAAGGATATATTACTAAAGCAATTTCAATATAAACATATCTAATGAGTATACGACCAAAATTCTATCGTAACTGGGCTACAAGCATTCGAAGTTGTAGATAACCCCACTCGTGCATGTATTTATGTATCGCTGTTGATTTTGTTGTTATTAAAAAGTCGGAGTGGCTGTGATTCATCAGTTATTTATTGTGACAGCAAACGCCAATTAAGCTAATTTTAGAGTGTTTATTTTTTTCGTCGTTACATTAAAATATTCTTAAAAGTATGTTATTTTATTTCGAATTTATTTTTTTAATTTATTTTGTTTACGAAATGTGTAACGGAAATGGACGAGCGGTAGTTTCCCGCAGCCACTTCTGAACGTTCCGTACAACAACTTGCTCAAGAAGAAGTAATACTTAATACTTAATACGGTTGACGTTTAACCTTCCACTAGCGTCCGAAGAATAGCCAACAGATGTAACGTCAATCGCATGAAATTAGGGAAAATTTTACATAATTTTGGTTTGCAGCCGTGTCATATGTTACCTGTACAAACTTTAAAACCTGGCGTCTCTGCATCAATAAGTTAGTGATAAATCGGGTGCTTTATCGGAAAATATTATTTAGTGATAAAGCCTCCTTCACCGGAAACGATATCAATAACGCCAGGAATTCACATTGTTGAGCAACTGAAAATACACAAAGCAAATTAGGTGATCTCATTTTTAAGATTTTCAGCGAACGTTTGTGGTATTATTGACGAAAGTCTCATCGGTCCGTTTATAATCGAAGAACGTGTCACGGCAATTCGTTATTTACGTTTTCTGGAAAATAACCTTATATTTGGTACGTAGACTTCCGCGGTCGTGGTCCATGCTATCTGCTTCTGGGTTTCCGGGTTGGAACCGCGTCACTAGTATATCTGCCGACGTTTCGTACCCATTTGTATGGGACATCTTCAGGGCTGAACTACTGCACTGAAAACTGGTGACCAGTCACCAGTTTCAGAAGCAGATAGCATAATAAGCTTATAATATTATCGTTTGTACTGGATTTGTACTGTACGATGGCGCACTTCCGCAGGCAAATAACAGATTTTCTATTGAAAATTATACGAAACTATGGATTAGAAGACATTCAGCAGTTGTTTGACAGGTCAAGGTCAGAAAGGCTCAAATTTTGGTTTATGCAGAACAACTTGCAACTGAAACTGTTATCAGGGCTATTTCTTCAATTCTAAGAGGAGCTAGACTATGTATACATATATAGACTACACTATGTATGGCCATTTTGAATAACCGATTCAATAAAGCAACCTCTCTTTAAATTATTTCCATTGTGATTTTCTTGTAACGGTATATAACATAAGTAATACCTGCATTAGTGGGGTTATCTGAAACTACAAATGTTTGTAACTCAGTTGAAATTGCTTTAGTAATATATCTTTAATCTGTGATGATACCCATTGTTACCAAAATAAGTATAATCAATATTGTTATTATAGTACGTCTAATTATTTGAAAGAATACGGTTCTGATTTAATGTTGATGTCAGTTGTCTTCCATGTTTTTTTGCGTTGCATACTTCGTGTCGTTTAATTTGAAAGGCAAAGTTGTTTTTATTGTTCGCTAGGCTTTATTAAATAAAGCTAAAAATTTTCTTTGAATCGATATTGACTTCTATTGTCTTTGTTACTTCCACAAAAGAAATAAAATGATTAGATTTGTCATATATGTTATTGGTTATAATTTCAATGTAGTATCATCCAATAATGAAATTAGTGGAACTACAATGTTTTCGGTTGGTGCAGGCTAATTACACATTTATTTTTGTTTCAGAGCCACTATTATTATACGTCCGAAGAATATAAATTACTTCATTGGTGAGTTCTGTTAAATCTTTTTTTTGTGAGTAATACGATAGAATTTGTTTTTAATGTAAAAATCCTTAATAACCTATAACAATGGGACTCATCGTGACTTCCATGAACCCAGAATAGCAATTGGACATAATAGCGGCAGCAGTTCGAGTAAAGTTGTACGTTTAGGTATTCGTGCGGCATTGTAATATGTAACTTTTCCAATTATAAGTACACTTACCCGGAGGTAACGATTATCCAATATTCTATTCATTTTATACATATAGGTAGGAGAAACCAATTCAATTCAATTGTGTTAAAGTATTTTTCGTTCGTTTGCAACAATGCAACCTCGTTGTCGGAAAATTCACTACGTGCAACTATTTCACTTGGAGAATTTCTACACGGGATGTGTACTTTTTAAAAATGCATATGGATTTTTACTATTTTTTTTGTGTAAATAAGATACAAAGAATTGCTCTATCTCGTAAATAAATTCTACGAACTTTGCATAGGAGTTGAGTTTATGTACTGAACTCTGAATGTTGTTGATGTGTCACTGTTACTATTACCAAGAGTTGTGCATAGCACCGAATTGTAATACTCGGGAAAATTCATTATATTCAATCCCTCTAATGTATTCTTAATAACAGACCGGCTTCCTTTATTTCTGGTATGTATTATATGAAACATTTCCGCTATCTTAACAATAGGTAACGCATTTTCTTCAGTCTTTACATGTGTACGCCTCTGTTTATTTTTCTTAAATGATCTTCAATAATCGACCATCGAGTGTTCGGAAAATTCTACCGTTCACTGTTTGTAAAAGTTATACGGCTCTTGGAATTTGCCATTCTCGTGGATACACAATAGAACCTGTTTATATTTTAACGAACTTCAATTATTAAGTGCTATTCTCGCAGTATTTCATTTTCATGTGCCTGCAACATATCACCAAGCATGCGATGTGGAGAAAAATTACTTGATTGACACGTTCGAAGTCATCGCTGATACCATTTCAACTAAATAACGAATAGACAAGTTTATTTCTCTACATTTTATCTACTCTTAATTTTAATTATAGATACCAATGAAAAGTAGTTGTTCTTGTTGATGCCCCATCACTAAAAGCAATGTTTAGACCACCGGGTATACACATTTTAATTTTTCTTTCAATCGAAAATTGAACATAATCAACGTTTAACAGTTTTTGCAATTTAAATCAATTTTCTTTTTATTATTGTTTAACAATTTTGCAATCTGTTACTTTTTTTTTAATCGATAAAAATGTAAAAATTTTTGAATTTTTACGACAAGCCTTTGATACCGATCGAAACCACATTGAAAAATTTAAACGACCCAGTTCGTATAAAGCGGTTTCAGATAGTTGGGAAATTTAAAAGCATTTCACCTTACGCCGCTTCCTTATTCTCCTCGCTCCAATTTATCTCTTCTTGACACCCGAAACAGGAACTATTTCGCATAGCTCTTCTGTGCATGACATCTAATCGAACTATTCGGAAAGTTGTGATGCACTTTACCTAAATACATGCATTTATATTGGATTTTGCGAGAATCTATACACACGAATCCATCTTGGTGAATTCAATTACTTTACTTTTAATAAAGTGGAGATTGCGTGCCTTCCAATATTAAATAAGAACCAACCAAATAGTCATTAATAACAATAATAATATAGTCGCCATTTAGAAACTAATATATTATACATATACATACATACATATGCGCAAGATATTTATATTAAACTTATTAGGCAATAAAAATTTAAACATTATAATACAAAGTAACAATAATTTCAAGAACTATCCGTAACATAGTGTGATATGTATTTTGGTAGATATAATTTGTTGTGGTTTTTAGAAATAATACGAAATATACAATTAGTCTATTGTAAATTTTGGTAAGAAATAAATGTCTTTTTAAAAAATTGATTTTTATTTTAAAAAATCCAACTCAGTACTGCAGAAAATGAATCATCATTGATTTACAAATAAAACAAAAGAGTTCCTCTTATATTACTTCAATAACAATAAAAGTAAGCAATTGTTTCTAAACTATGGAGGTATTTGATTGTATACTTTTCTTTACATTACAAAGAAACAATTCATGCAGTTAATATACATTTTATTCACTTAAACATGTATAATTCTCACAATACGTCTGTTACTCTGACTAATTACCTCTCATATCTTTCACGCGATGTCAAAATACATGGTTTCCAGATAGGTAGCCATAGGTTACCATATCTTCTACATCCATTTACAACTACATATATACGTTGAAGAGGTGTAATATTATTATGCACCGGACTTAAGATATATGGAACAATATATTAAGGGGGTAGAATAGAAAAGATATAAGAAGCATTTCTAAATTTTTTCCAGGTACAATAGTTGTATTTTTAAATGTTTATCTATCACAATCACTGAAGGTTGATATATAACCCCTTTCCACATGAAATTACGTATTCTGTATACGTACTTCGACAACTAAGTTGACATCACCAGCAGATAATTAAACAGTGTTGCACTTGAAAAACCACGGCAAAATACCTGTACGAAGTTTTCCATATGTTTTTCTCGAATTATTATGGATACATAGTAATTCGGGAATCTCATTCTTAATTAAACCATGCTTCAATAATTGACATAAAAAGTAAATTTGGTCTCTTGTGGTTGACGACCAAATTATTGTTCTTTGTCGAGCCATTTTTAATTTGTTTCAGTGATAACAAATTTGTCCTGTTGATATTAGCCAATTTTTCCGATAAGCGTAATTTCTTTATAGATTTTTGTTCTCAAATGTTTTGTCAAAATGATTAACTCATAAAGTGCAACTTGCATTAGTACTATTAAAAAATCTAAGAGTCCGTATTCCAAGTTTCAGCGATACATTTAAAACAGAGGTAATAAAGTAGAGCGCGAGTATTCAAACGTACATACATATGTACTCCAACCTATATATTAATATTAAATATGCGCATCCATTTCTAAAAGTAAGTTTCTATATTAATGATATTCAGCAATCCAAATTCAAACTTGCACGGAATGTATGATAGTTGGATGAAACAATTTAGGACCCTCTTCATTCATAGACTCATGCGTCCCCAGGGATTACCTCTTGCAGTTTCCCTACTTTTTTAGAATTCATTAAAAATTACCCCATAAAAAGTAATGGTCTTTTTTTGTTACAAAGTTCCTATAAAATTCAATAAAATATAGCTTATTGCCCTCGCATAGTCGGCCATAATTTGCAATAAAGTCGTCCAAATGGGGGCAATACACTTTAAAGTTTCTGTAATTATTTTTAAAATAGCGCCTATTTATTTTCATATTTACGTTCGATTACATATTAATGTTCGATTACACTTAATTTGGTAGAATTATATTACTCTCATTAAGTCAGTTTAATACGACATACACTCCGCGCAACATGAATAGGACCAACTGCATATATGACATTTGTAGTTGGTATAAACATGGTAGCGCGCTGGAATTGTTATTTTCGAAAATAAGAGGGTTGATAAAAAGATGTATGTAGGTACCAAATATAATTTTTGTAAAAGTCAGTGCAAATGTACGTTACTAATGACAATAAGTAGAGTAATTAAACGCCACTTGAATACGACCAATCTACAAAATAAAAGATTCGTTTGCAATAACAAAATACTTTATTGTTCAATAATGAGTACTTTTGCCATTATTTCTTATAACCTCAAATAGTCGGGATGGAATGGAATTATACAGGGTTCTCAAGTCAACAGCGCAACTGAATTGGGTAGCATTGGAGTACAATTTACGCGACAACCATCCCCAAACATTTTCTATGATGTTCAGGTCGGGTGAGAGCGATGGCCAATCGATATAAACCAGCGTCGAACAATGCGCGCGGTGTGAATACTGGCATTATCCTGTTGGAAAATAAATGGCCCACCTGCCATAACGTTGGAAAATTTGTCTTTCACCTGTTGCAGCAGCTGGACACTTTTCCGAATTCTGTCTGCCCTTCACTATTACTAAATCAACAGGTACGTTATAGGAAACAGCTCCCCATACCATGACTGAACCAACATCGGCTCGCCTTCGTGACTGAATCACTTCATCTTTACGTAAATCGTGGAAATAATAAGAAAACCCATCCGGGCCATCTAAATTAAACTTCTTCTCGTCACTGAAAATAACAGTTTGCCATTCTCTTGTCCACCCCATTTTTGCTCGAGCAAACTGAAGACGTGCAGTGCGCTGAAATTCCCTTAAAGGAGGCCGTCGTTTAATTTTCAAACGTTTTAAATGCGGACAGGTCTTCAGTAACTTCTGTACAGTTCTTACCGATGCATTCGTTCCAACGTTATTCGCGATTTGTCTTGCCGTTAATGCCGAATTCGATGCTTCGCGTAATATGGCTCGACGTTCTCTCTTAGTTGTAACGGATGTTGTTCGCCCTTTAAAACGTTTTCCATAATTCTCGGGATCCCTAATAAAATTGTTCACAACCTGGTGTGATCGACTTAATTTCTTTGCAGTAGCCCTTGAGGAATACCCTTCTTGATGGAACGCTTTAATTTTTCCAATTTCTTCCATACTTAAGCACTTCTGTCGTCCCATCGTTGCACAATACCCTTAATTACAGATGTTTGTTTATCCGGATACACGTTGTAACTCGACACTCATCCGGTAGCTTACTATTAAATACTGGTCGTATCCAACCGGCGCGGTGCATTTTATATGTATGTGGTACTTACGTCACCCAATGCATAACGTTAGGCACTATTGCGCAATAATGCGTATTATTTGCCATATCATACCATTACAAACTTGCATTGTATTTTTAGTAAATGAATTGTTTTTCAAACCACCGAAAGCTTGCAACAAGTCGGGTGGTCCTATTCATGTTGCGCGGAGTGTACATATAATCACGTTGTCACATAAGTTCGTAGCGTTTTTATTGAAGCTAAAATTTATTCATATTTTAACAAAAACAAGTACATAAATTTAGCAAAAATATATATAAATTATTTACGATTGCCTAAACGCGGTGGTTTGTAGAAAAAGAAGTCGTCAAGCTAGTTTTGAAGCCTGATATCGTTTGTAAAGGAAATTTCTTAAAGACTGTTTAAGTGAAAAATATGGAAATCTAACGCAGCACGATCAGGAGAATAAGGTGGATGTGGAATGGCTTTCTAATTAAGTTTTTGCATAGCTAGTTTTGGAATGCTAACAGTATGAGGGCGAGTATTAGCCTGCTACAATGACTTGATATGTTTTTGTCTTTTTTAATTGCGGGCTTATGTTGACAGAGTTGTTGACAATAAATCTCATCAGTGGTGGTTACATTCCTTAGAAGCGATTGATAGTAGAGGGCGTCTTCTTTGTCCTAATAGAATCACAACATCGGCTTACGTGGATAAATACCAGTTTTTATTCAGGGAATTGCTTCTTTGTTAGAACAAAGCCATTCTCGTTTCGTCATAATGTTAACATGAAAGCACCATTTTTCGTTATCAGTAGCAATTTGGGGCAAACTTTCTAATGCTCGTTGTTTTTGTTCAACACATGCTGTAACCGAACACGCATTTTTAAACTTTACCCATGGAATGTAAACACTATATTGCGATCGATTGGTAATAATCCATTATAATGGCCAATTCCCAAGTTTATTGGTACGACTCACCATTCATCAAAGTCTAATGGTCTTCTTGACCGTTGAGATACGTCTGTCACAATGGCTTTCTTTAAATTAACAAAAAAGAAAATCGTTCCTATGTCGTATTCTACCCAATTTTCGTTTTCTCCGTAAACAATACAAATGGTTCTGGCAAGTTCCAATGCATCAAGACCTCTGTTGAATTCGATTACACAGATTCAAAAATTTTAATTAATCAATAATAAGACTTTAAAATAACTAGTATGTCAATATCCAAGTGTTAATAATGTTGTGCTGTGAGGGAAATAAGTGAGAAGTTCCATGATAGCTGCTAGGTACAGCATTGCAATAAGAAAAGAAATTATAAGCATTAAAAGTTAAGGATATGTGGAAAGTTGAATGAATAATATTAATAAAAAGGAAACAACAAGGTCGTCCTAAAAGTTTTATCTGACCAAATTAAATTTTAAAATATATGTTAAAGCTTTGAATACATTAAAATAGTTATAACTAGCAAAAGCAATGCATAATCAGTGGAAGATATAACTAGTTATAAAGGCTGTAAGGAAGTATGTAATTAAGCTGTAGGGGTAAAATACAATATATAACGATTAGTGAAAAGAAGTAAGCATCGAACAACATATACTTACTTGCTTGCTTGCATGGAGCTATATAACTACACAATAAATGATAGAAAAGTATAGTGACATTAGTCGTATTTGTGAAGACCTGTGTATGGTACTTTCCATTCGTAAACAGTTCTTAGAATACAAAAGAATGCGCATCAGTACTTTTCATAGCATTAAGACACATACAAGAACATTCTGCATAGATTAATTTCATAAGAATTTGTAATTGTATCACTAGAAGTTTTTATGTAACAATTTATGTTTCTAACGTTGTAATTATTGCCAATTAACTTTTAAATAATTTTTTTTGTAAAATTAGTGTAAGGTGATGATTATTTTACTCCCTGAGAGAGTTTGTTATATATCGCGAACGCATTATACTCTGAACCAAGTAAGCATAACATACACGAGGCAGTAGCTTAAATATCGACTGTCGATCATGAAATATGTAGTGTCTAAGGTAGGGTTGTGAGAACGAGATTTTAAAGGAATCGCTGATAATAAGAAATAATGAAATGCGCAATGTAGTTAAAGCGGTTGCGACAACATTATAAAGAATATTAATTACTAAAAGCTTAGTCGCGAAAAGTGCTTAATTCGATCCCTATATAATAAAAACAATTCATTGAAGAGGTGAACCGACGTTAATTTATCTATAGATACACATTTATTTGACAGGTAATAAATATTATTTTTAGAAAAGGTATAATGTTTGAGGCATGGCCATAACTAGAAATTAGGTAAAGTTGGAACTGAATAAAACAATGTAAAATAAATTATTATATAAACGGTTGATGTAAAGGTTTCCTGAAAAAAGAACCTTTGCTTAACAATTAACTGACCAAGAGATTTCTCGTTGGAATCGTTATGATAACGGAAAGATTGGCTGCATTAGCAATTTTTCGAGTTTTACGAATTCTAACTGTGTTTAAAAAGAAAAAACTAAAAGCTAAAAGCATTACGAACTTACTTATGCACCAACTCGATATAATCTTAATATTATTAATGATCTCGAAAATTGCTGTTTGTCCTAAATAAAAATCTACAAGAGCTATTCCGTGTAATATATAATAATTTTAGTTCTTAATACGTTTTAATTAGGCGCTAAAAGATCCCATTACTTTTCGAGACAGTATCTTCAGCTCCATTACGTTAAACACTTTTAAAGCGAACCCTTTTATATATTTTTTGGAAAAGTCTAATTAAATTTTAAAACAAATTTACGCCTTTTTAATTACTCATTCTCCTATAACAATATGAATTATAATTATGTCCAATTTAAAAAACTGTATTTCGATTCGAGATGGTAATGAATACCTTCTCGTGCGGAGGTAAACGCTCTGAACTTCAAACGAAATAATAGAGAGAGCGTGGGGCTGGAATCTCTTTCCTGGGGGGTTGGTCGGTTCCCCTGACGCCAATTGAAATCTTAAATAATAAGATTTAAATTCATTTCGAGAGTTAATTGGGTATAAAGGGTTCCTTTGACATTGCCCCTAACTCGGTTATACCGAGATATCGTGCATCTTTCAAAGCCAATTGTAAGCAATTCAATTTTCTTTTTTTTAATATCATCATTTGTTATCTCTTATTCGGTTGATTCGCTTCAGCAATCTATTCCATTTTGCGAAGTTCAAGACGTATATCTGCATGCATGATTATATTACATTTCGTTACAAAAATGTAGATGTACCGTTAGTGGCTTGAAATATTATGCTTTAAGAATATTTTCTTTGTAAAAGGTTAATAAAATCAACGATTGCAGGAGAGTATTGATATCTAGTTAGTTGGGAAAGTTTCTTGAAGACCAAGTTGGGTGTGGTTACTACGGTTACGGAAATGATATTTTATAAATTAGTTGTCAAAGTTTGACATCCGTAATTTGAACGGCGATAAAACAGTGAATTTTTGAAAACAGCATGACAGAAAAAGCGGGTTTTCGAAAAAATTGATTTTTGATCAGTTTAATCAGTAAAGGTTAATAAAACTTTGTTCCACAATAATTTTTGTTTTCTGTATGCACCAAACACACACTGTGTGTTTGTCTTATAACGGTGAAAGTCCGATACGGACTTGTTTCTGTGCAGGTTTTGGCCTGAATCCAGATGCAACATCGTGATTGATTATTTGCTGATGGTGGAAACTCACTTGTCGAAATTAAAGTTTACCTTTTGATCAGTTAGTAAGTATTTATTTTGTAAAGAGTTATCCTGCAAATATTGGGTCTGGGAAAAAGTTCGTGGCGTTTTTCCCAATAGATGGCATTGGTTGCCGATAACTAAAGAACAACAAGTCACAGCGACACCACCGACGGCTCGTTTTTTAGATGACCTTCCGAACGTTAGTTTGAGCGTAGAAACATTGTAATCGGTGCAGTGGTTGGAAAGTTATTCGCACTTGAAAATGGAGAAGAATAATGAGAAATTTCGCTATATTCTGCAATATTATTACGATAAGGGGAAGAACGCTGCGCAGGCTTGTGATAAAATTTGTGCTGTGTACGGTGAAGGTACTTTATCGAAATCTGTTGCGCGGAAATGGTTCGCTCGCTTTCGTTCTGGAAATTTCAATGTGAAAGATGAGTCACGCTCCGGTCGTCCAATCACTGAAAAATCTGATGAAATTCTTGAAAAAGTCCAACAAGATAAGCATATTAGCAGTGTAGATATTGGCATGGAGCTAGGCATTGACCACAAAACTGTTTTGAACCATTTACACAAAGCTGGTTACAAAAAAAGCTTGACATGAGTTGAGCGTGAAAAACATGATGGACCGAATTAACATCTGCGATGCGCTGCTGAAACGGAATGAAATCGAGCCGTTTCTGAAACGTTTAATAACCGGAGATGAAAAATGGATTACGTACGATAATCGGAAGCGTAAAAGATCGTGGATAAAGGATGGTGAGCCGTCACAAGCGTTCGCTAAGCCAACATTGACGCCAAAAAAAGTGATGCTGTGTGTATGGTGGGACTGGAGGGGAATCGTCCACTACGAGCTACTTCCAACTGGTCAGACGATTGATTCTCAACTCTACTGTGCACAACTAGAGAGATTACGCCAGGCGATTGAAAGAAAACGGCCCGAATTGATTAATAGGAAAGGTGTTGTCTTCCATCATGACAACGCCCGACCACACACTTCTTTGATGACCTGTCAAAAATTGAGAGAGTTTGGTTGGGAAGTTTTGATGCACCCACCTTACAGTCCGGATATAGCACCCTCTGACTATCATCTGTTTCGATCTCTGCAGAACTCTCTCAATGGAATTAAGTTGGTTTCAAAAGAAGCCTGTGAAAACTACTTGATTCAGTTTTTCGACCAGACACCACAGAAGTTTTTCACCGATGGGATCATGGATCTACCAAAAAAATGGCGAAACATTATCGATAATAATGGAGCATATTCGGTTTAAATGAATTCGTCCACGCGCCATGCGGGGACCAGTTGAATTTTACTGAAAAAACGCCACGAACTTTTTCCCAGACCCAATACATTTTTGCCCGACATAATAGACACCTTAGCTATCGTTCCTTTATACGTCACTATTAAAAAGTGGGTGGCGGAATATAAGAGGGGAAAATTAGATATCTTTGACAACATTGATTCTGTCCATGAAATAATTTTAGAATATTGACGAATCGTGTTCGAGCGTATTGTAGAAGCATTTCACCGTTCCCATGAATGTGAATTTCATATTGCCTGTAGGAAAAACGCGGCGGAAAACTTGCTAAAGGTGCGATATTTTTAGAAGAAAACGCTGTTGCAAATATGATGGCACTGCAAAAGATTATTGAAATTCGTTGACTACTCAATTTCTTTTTCGGAAGTAGCATTGCATGTGTGCCATTGGAGAGTGATTGCAGACCAAAACAAAGAATGCAATTTAGAATCTTTTAAAGGAGGTAAATTTGGAACTAATAAATTATTGTCTCTAATACATGTATAACATTATGTAAATATATTACGAAAATGAAATTCAAAGTATCAGCTGTCCCATGCAATAATTGCCAAAACTTAAGGATGTATTACTGAAGCAAGTTCAAGTTAAAAATGTCTAAAGAACATATGCTCAAAGCTCTATCGTAACTAAACTACAAGCATTTGTAGGTTCTGATAATTCTACTAATGCAGGTATTATGTACTGCTGCAAAAAAACTCAATGTCTTATTGAATTAATTATTCAAAATGACCACCTCGTTGTTGTATACATAGTTTAGCCCTTCTTAGAATTGAAAAGGTAGCTCTGTTAACAGCCTCGGGATTAGCACGAATAGTTTCTGCTGCATCCATAATCCTAGTAACAAGTCGTTCTCTATTTTCAAGTTTTTCTGCGTAAAGCAAATTTTTCAACCTTCACCACAAAAAGTAATTTAGGGAATCTCAGTCTGGGGACTTTGGTGGCCAAGTGATTGCTGAACCTCTTTCAATTCGTATAGATTAAGAGAATTCGTTAGTGGTCTACCAAAGTGCGGAGGTCTGGCGAATCTTTCTCGTATTTTCTCCAAGTTTCATGATGACAGTAGATATTTCCCAGACAATATACTGAGAAATGAAAAAATAAGTATTTGTGAGTGGCCATTAATTAATTTTTTACAATTTTTATGTCTTATAATTGTATTTTATTTGACTGCCTTTAAATATGTGATGATTCAGAATTTATGGTACGCAGGTGAACATTTGTTTCATAATTTTTTCCAAGAATGTCTTTATTTATATGCAATACATATGTATGTATACGCAGTGTAAGATCAATTAAAGCAAAATCGAAGAAACCATCAAATTCCTATTATCGGATTTCAATAGGTGTTTAAAGGAGTACACGTCGGATTACATTGTATCACAAAGAAAGAAAAACCTTCATATTTCTATCGTATTATTATAAACGTATGCTCGTATAAACACGATCTTTTTCGTTATAAATTATGCAACGGCCATAGCGCTGACAAGAAATGATTTATCAAGTATTTATTCGAGATTGAGGCGGATGATGGCGCGTCTTCATAAAATATGATATATTTTAGGAAAATGATCTCATTCATCTTGGAAGTTGGACGGGCATTGTGCATTATAATAATTTAACCTATAATACTTTGTAATAACTGTGAGAACGTATGCATAATTAACATTAATAAATTTTGTTTATTAACGTATCAACGTGACGTCGACGAGCATCCATTTTAGTGTGGAGGTAATTTCTTAAAAACATAAATATCGTTATTACATGTCTGAATTTATTAATCATTCATATACTGAAGGAAATTACGTCCGCGTCAGCTCCAGTTAATGTCAATTACGGTATTAAGATGTCGTCCCTACAAATGATATAATTTAGAATATGCTATTAGTGATTAGAGTACGAAATTTTAAATTCAACCATTAATAAGTCAGTATTGTACGGTATGTGTGCATATGTGGGCCAAGGTTAAAAGAGTAGCAGCTTTGTGAAACTTTTACCAATGGCGTAGATCTTTAGTTTGCTGCGAATACGCATAGCAATTACTTTAGATTTATATATCTTATCTATTTTTTAAACATGTAATCTATGGTCTAGAACTAATTTATTATACACTAAAGGTCATATTTATTTGCCCACCCTTAGTTTTAGCCAAAATTATTAAACTATCAATTGTGTACTGAAAATTTATTTATTGTACCAATACAATAGTGTAAAATAAACATAAAATAGTTACCTATTTCTTATATAAAAACTTTATCATTAATTATTATTAAATTTTGCTCTCATCATTGTGTCCACCTTTATTTTTGATAATTGCGGCACATAACCGCGGCATCCTTTCAATTAATTTTTGGAGCGTATCTTCTGTAATTTGTGCCCAGGCTTCTTGAAGTTGTTCCCACAATACAGTGGTGGATGATAGAGCACGTTCTCAAACCTTCCGGTCCAATACTTCCCAAAGAAACTCTATTGAGTTTAGATCAGGACTTTGAGCTGGCCATACCATTATGGAGATTTGCCCTTGCTTTTCTAGTTGACGCAAGTAATCGCCACACGATCTAGAAGTGTGTTTCGGATCGTTGTCCTGTTGAAATACAAAATTTCCTGTTTTCGCCAAGAATCCTACAGATAGAACCTCCTCCATGTTTTACGGTAGGAACAGCGTTATTTTCTAAAATTTCCTTGTAGCCTTCTTTAGTAGTAGTGGTTTTCGCAGAGCAATTCTTCCGTATAAACCCGCTTGCCTTAACCTTCTCTGTACCGTGGACACACTAATTGGTTTAGCACGCGCTCTATTTATTTCAGCAGCAATTTCTGGTGCTGTTTTTCATCTATCGCGTCTACTTATCCTTATTAGATGCCGGTCATCTGCAGATGTCGTCGCTTTGCGTCGTCCAGATCTTCTTTTGTTGGAAAATGTACCACTTTCTTCAAATTTTTTAACGTTATAATCAACGGTTCTGCGATTTAATCGTAATTCTTTTGCAATTTCGCGATTACTTTTACCCGTACGATGATAAGCAATTATCATAGCACGCAATTCAACAAATAATTCCTTCGTCTTCGGCATTGCATTAAAATATTCACAACAACTCTCTATTTCACTGTTTTCGCAACAATAGATGAACGATGACTTGACATAAAATTTATTTTCCTTTTTGAATAACACATCCTAATATTGTAATTAGTTAGTACAATAACACAATATTGGTAATACCTTTCGGAAATGCAGGTAAAACTGTTAATACTGTAGGGATTAGCCTATATAATATTTACGGTATTTTTCCAATTTATGACACTCTTACGATATATCATAAACAATTTAATGTTTTCGTAGAAATTCATATGGAATTACTTCCACTAATAATATTGTTGAATAATTATAATACAGATTTTTCGAAAGATAATCCGTATTTCAGGAAACACATAAAATTGGGGTGGGCAAATAAATATGACCGGTAGTGTAGATACAGCTGCGTTCGATAAAGTATAACAGCCCATCAAAACATTAAGAAATTATGAAAAATGGGAATAATGTTTAAAAATTCCAATTTAATATTATTGTAATTCTTATATAACGAAAAATATATGTTTACAAGCATATATTTATTGCTTAAACCAAATATTAATAACTATTCGATGTAAGTGCCGTTCCATAAAACGGCAGTGGTATAAACGAATAATTACTAAAATAATTAAAATTAATTTAGAATATTGTTGTGTTTAGTTACATGTCCTTTATTTGCTAGAATATCTTGACAAGGATGTGGCATTGTGTCGTCTAATTGTTGGCAACGTTCTTCTGGTGTTGTAAACCATGTTGCCTGGATTACTTCGTTTCTAATATCGGCCCACGTGTTCCTAATAGAGTTGAAATCTGGAGATCGGGCAAGCCACGCCGTAACCTCAACATTATTTTCTAGAATCAATTTCGCCGCTCTGCTTGAGTGTTTTAATCTTATGATGGTATTAATTTATTACTTGTCTCATATATGGACAGGCACATACAAATGGCAACCACTAGGGCCAAAAACAACCGAGGAAAATTAATATTTCCTGCTATACCATCGTCGTTACTAATCACAGAAATTAATTAAACATTTCTGCGCTGAAACGGGATTCGAATCTGTATCTGCCGTTTTCTAGACGGTTGCCCTACTAATTTGGCCACCAAGCATAAATTGCATTACAGAACGGATGTAATTGTCATATCCATCCATTAACGAGGAGAATATGGATGTTATCTATTAGGAGACAAACGAATGCCCAAAAATTAATACATTGACAATTCATAGCATTCTAAACGGACACTGTGTAGCAGTGAAAAGAGTTCTTTATGTTATCTCGGTTAAAAACGAAGTGTCAGGCAATTTTACAATTTATTCACGTATTGAATATTGATCAGCGTCTGGAGGAGGTTCGCGAGATAAAAATGTAAGAAAAATATTTTTCAATTGCATTTGTATTATTTCGATTAATAACAGTCCAATTTCCAAAGCTGTCTAGTACTTCCATAAAGATCACATTAGTGTGATGTACATGAATGTTTCATTATATAAACCTCCATGTGAACATGTTTTATGAATGCGCGCAGTTTCATTTTTGCAATTCCTCATCTGGAGACAAAGAAATCATATCAAAAACAGGAACAAGTGAAAAAAACAATGGAGAAATAAATAACAGGTTAATAATGGAAACGTATACAACGAAGAATGTAATATTTTATAGCCACTAAATATAAATGTTCACCAACAGTAATAATACCAAGAGTAACAGCAACAACCAGAGAACAACGACTAAACAACAAAAAAAGAATTCGCTGGCATTGTTTGCAGACATTAACATCTATACACTTTTCTCAAACGGGCCACATCGAGCGAACGGGACAGGGACTTGGCAAGGGGAAGGGGGACGCCGAAGGAGGTTGCATTTCACCCCCAAACCGATCCCCATTGCATCTGGGGTGCACACGTACGCATTCACCCCCCACTACACCCGGCCGACGACCGAAGTCGTGCCGAGGACCGCCGAACGCCGAAGAGAATTCGTTGCCTTTCCTCGGGTCCCACGATCGCATCGATCGCAACGTCCCGACGTTGCCGCTTCTAGGACTTGCATTCCGCGACGACCGTGACTGTCGGGCCGCCGATCTGGCAACGTCGTTCGCAAACATTGATTCTTTTCATTATAAATAGTAACGCAAAAAATGCGTTCCTATATATCATCTTTCTTTCTCTTTTACGTATGTGTGCGTGTATAACATTTAGTTTTATCTCTCTTACACCGTCTTCTGTCTCGTAAAGTGTGCTCCTCGTCACACACGTTGATACGCCGTGTGCCCTAGACTGTGTGCTTTGCGTTCCGGAAATTTCATTTTATATAACTTTTATAACGACCCGTATGTGCATGGGCCAGAGAGTGACGTAAACACAAGAGCCAGAAGGAGATGGAGAAAAACAATTTCAATTTTAAATAATTGATGTTTGTGTTGTAAGGGTATAGATACATACATACATGCATGCATATATATGTACATGTGTGTAGATGTATATATTGTGTACTTTCTAAAATTTTCGGTTTCTGTTTTCTCTGTGTCTATCTGTTATTTATTCACTTGTCGAGGTGATGAGAATTAATGTTTTTACTCTCCTTTATTTATGTCTGTCGATTTAAAGATACCATAAACATGTGTATCATTTTATTTAAATAAAGACAAAATGGAAACTAATTCATTCATTTCGTTGTAAGACGATGTCAAGCAGCGCACACTACTTTAATCGCATCGACGTGAAATTGTACACGTGTATGTACGAAATTACTTTCATAAATCAGACCATCTGAGACGGCTAAAACTATGTTTTTAGTTGATTAAAAGGACGCAAATATTAGGGCTGTAAGATTCTCTAGTATCTGACCACTACACAATGTAAATGCATATTATCCAAATCTACATATGTATTTCTTAAGCCCGCATTTTGTAAAGTAATCATTATAGAGCGGCGACGAAAGTGGCAATACCATAGGCGAATGAGATCATTCGCATCAAATACAATACGGTTCACGGTTGGTGTTTAAGTGTAAATATAAACTGCGGCGAAAGTGTCCGTAGCAGTGCCGTGTCTAGACTTATTCTTACACAATTAGTGCTTACCTAGTAATATGTAATTTCATAACCCTCGTAATGTGTTGTTGAAGTAACTGTACATCTGCATCATTGCATACGTCTCTACGGTTGCTTCTGTAAATGACGTCCTTCGCGACGAGAAAATGTTTTTGTATAGAGAAAAAGATCGTTCGGCGTCTATTGATGTAATTTTGGCAGAAAGAAGCTGTTGTTCAAAATCATTCCAGGGCTCACTATTTGCACATTTGTCATAAATAGTTCGTAAAACATGCAAGTCCAGATTTTTTTTTAAAACACTTAATAGTTTTTGATGAGCTCGTACACCAGCAGCGTCAGTTAAACTATGCAAATGAGCGGTCACATTTTGCACTATGCATAGTGATGCGTCTAAGGGCAGCGAATCGTTTTCGTTTTGAAGTTTTGTAATTGCTTCTACTAATGGATGGTAATTGTTATATATTGTATGCAGATCTTCCAGAATTTGGGGATTTTCAAATTGATGTTGATTGTCTCTGATTGCTTGAGATTCGGTTGGCCTAAATTTTGATATAACGGATTTAACTTTGTGAAAATTCTTATGGTAATAAAAAGCTGCATTTAGCCACGTGCCCCATCGTGTAAGAATGGGTTCCGGTGGTTCCGAAATATCTGGACAAGTTTTATGATATTCTTTAAGTCGTTTAGGGGATTTAAGAGCATGGAGTACACAAGTTATGTGTATTAATTCAGGAAAAGTTACTTTTAGTAAACGTCCGAGTAGTAACATAGTAGCAGCACCATCTGTTACAAGCATGCAGACTTGAGTACTATGAATGTGAAATTTCTTTAAGGTGTTCATTATTATTTGCCGCAGTACATGCTTGTATACGTTTACAGGCTAACAAATAGGGCTGTGAAAATGTGTTGGCTGATAAAATACGTACGATTACGTTTGTTATACTATTTTTTTTTAAATCAGTAGTCTCATCTACAGTAATCCACACATTTTTATTATGCAATTCTCTTCTTGCTATATTTTCAAGCCTCTCTCTTAAACGCGGCAAATGTTTCTGTAAAGTTCTTCTTGCAGGTAATTTATAATTTGGCAGATATTTATTCCAGAACACTTGAAAAGGGCGTTTGCTGATTAAACGAAGCGGCAAATTACATGCAGTCAACATAAATAAAAAATCATAAAGGAATGTTGCATAAGGTATTTCATTTCTTTTGCTCAGTTTATGTATTGCACTGTTCACATGTTTTTTACAATTGTCTTTCTTCCGTATTATGTTATAAGTCGCTTATTACAAACCAAACACAATACTGCACATCCATCATACTTTAAATCGGGAAATTCTGCTATGTATTTTCTAACCGACGTAGCAAACGGCACAGACTTTCGCGACATGTTTGTGTGAAGTTATTATAAACACCAACCGTGAACCGTATTGTATTTGATGTGAATGATCTCATTCACTGCGCACAAATTGCCCGTTCTACCGTACCGCCTATGGTATTGCCACTTTCGTCGCCGCTCTAGTAATCAACCAAGTGTTGGTAAAAATTTAATATTAAAATTCTTCACTTGAATTAAAATTTATGTTAAACCAATTCCTCTGTATTCGGTTTAAAATTATACGTGGCATTTTCGAAAAGTATGATAGTTAAACTTATAATTAGTCTAATAAAAAAGTCAGGTATGGACGATACATGCATATATACCATACACACAACACAAATATTCTAGTTTAATGACTTTCCAGTCTTCTCGCATCCTACACTTTGAATAATTCTTTACCTGCCACATAGGGATGTTGTAACAATCTCTTATGGTATTTAATATACGAGGGTTGGACCTTTACACACTGCTGTGGAAGCGAAACGAGACCGAATGAATTATTTTCACTGCTACCACATATTAGTCTATGCCTTACCTATCTTACAGTTAATGGATTTTTCCTTCTGAATCGAAGCGCATGCGGTATAGCGAAAAGAAGAGAGTCCGTAGTCCGTTTTCATCATGTTCAAAAAAGAGGACTAGCGGTGTTGGTTGAAAATTAAGAGTGCTTGTGGTTGCACAGGAGAACAATGTCATTAAAGTCTTCTTGAAGCGTATGGGGAAACAAAGTTACCATACTATATGACAGTGCCGCGGTGGATTAAAGCTTTTAAGGAAGGACGTGGGAATGTGGCAGATGTGGCTTGACCAGGTTGTCCTAGTATCAATGAAGACCAAGAGTAGGCTGTTGCCGTGTTAGACACAGATCGACGTTATATGATTCCTGAATTCTAGCCATCTTGTCAAAAACTCTTAAGATGCTTTTAATTGGAGGAGTTGTTAGAATCAAACTGTTAAACGTAGTGATCTGAAATTCGACAGTTGAAGTCATGGCAATTTGTTACATCATTTATTGAAAATTAAATTCCAAATTTGTGAATTTTCGTGGGCCAACCATGAGAATTCACAAATTCTTTCTAGAATCCATTAAATATATAAATATACATATATTTAAGATTAAGAAATCGCAAATAAAGAGGAAAAGTAAAGTAACAAACGTAAACAAAAAAAATTATTTTAAATTACAGTTATGGCATTGTAGTCACTCGTTGATATACAAACAAAAATATAAAGAAAAGTATCTGTTCATTAAAAAAGGCAAAAAACCCTTACTACATCAATGTTCGCGCTCTCTGTCAGTGTCTATTTGGTTTTGGAGGAATGAGTGTGCGGAATTTAAATAAATTTGAATCAAATAATCATATTTAATTCTGTACGAGAGATGGAAGTATAATTTTCTCATTTTCTTCATTTCGTTTTATCGTCTGTATCATCTAATGCAGGAATAAAAGTTTCTGAAACAATAAAACAGTAGACGTAGTTTGTTATTGAAACATCATTAAACTATCACCATTTTTACGTTTTTTTATCGTTGGGTTTTATTTATTCTTTAATTACTTTTTACCTGATCGAATTTCTTCGAAATAAAAAATTATATGTAGAGTTCCGTAAGCGCAATCTGAATTTCAAAAATACGCTTCCAGACGATTCTATTTACCATTTTTAAGAATAATGAAATACAAACTAAACGTTAAAGTACGTGTCATGGTCACCTGTGTAGTTTCGCTGATTATTTTGTTAACTAATAATGCCGTCCTGACGGTAAATTGTCAATGAACACTGGAAACGAGCAAATTCGCATTCAGCCTTCAAACAAACAGAAATGACCAGTTAGCCGACTGTTAATGCGCGTAAAAATGTATGAATCGTAATGAAATGGGATCCGAACACGTCACGGGGGGGTGTCCGAACGCCAGCAACAATAAACGTTGATTTATCTCTATTTTTCCTATCGATGACGAATTAGGCTTGTCAGCAATTTAGTATAGGAATTAAAGCAGGATTTTTGATTTGAGGATTATGTCTTTATACTAGACAACATATTCGCTTAGACGGAAGCGTTTAAAATATCAACAACGACGTAAATATGTAAAAAACGAAAAAAATCTGGGATATATTGTAGATACTTTTCTTGTATAATATAGACTTATAATTTGGAAAGTACTTTAATATTTCAGGCGTAACGAAATACAACATGAATTAAAATAAATAATCGCACTATCAGTTGTAATAAAATATTTAATTTATGCTGCCGATCTAGGAATATATATATGGTCGTGTAACAACTGTGGACGATTGGTGGTTTTTAGTGCGACTTATTAAATGTCTTAAATTGGCGTGTAATTAATAAAATTTCTTTAAATACAACAAAATGCAAGACTATATCATTTACGCGATCCACTAACTCTCTTACTTTTCAATCTCTTCTATTGTTGATCGTGTTACCATCGTGAAAGAACTTGTCGACATCAAATTTAGCTTTCGTGAGCACATTCACAGGTTATGTTGTAAAGCAAGATCAACATTTGATTTCATAGTTCAAAACTAGTTCGTTTTCAAATATGGCTACTGGAAGCTCAGTATTTCTCATTGATAAGATTAATGCTGGAATATAGTCAATGATCTGGAACCCCTTTTATCTAGTTTATTTGAGATAGATCTGGCATCATCTGGGTGAAATTTATCCAACTCTAGGTACTGATCAATCTCGTTTTGAATGTCTTTTTGCGGTCTCGTTCTATTTTCTCCGTTGTTAATTTTTTAAATAAGCTTCTTCATAATCAAATCGATTCATTACAACTCAAAAATCTCCTTCAAGATACCCTATGTTGCAAGACGAAACTTTATTACGTTTTATCTGCCACATGCGAAAACGAATTTATTCATATCATCGACTTTACTACTATTAATTTCTGTGATGTTAACCACTCTGTGTTAAATATGATTTGTGACGTATTCCTTGGAACATATTCACAGTAAATGTAATACTATAACGTGTTCTCTACGCTTATGTACATACGTGTATTTATTATTTAATTTCTACTTATGTAATTACTATACCCCATGGTCTCATAGTTGGATTTATTCTGTTGGGCTTAAAGAATATTTATTATAATATCTTCAACTACGTTAATCTTTACATAATCCTTAATCTGGAATAATTAAGATGCTCAAACTTCTGCTTCGTCCTGCCTGAAAGACTGTGTAAATTATAGTCAACAGTTATACTTGTTAGGCCAATAATAAATAGAGAAAGTTTTACAATGGAGCATTAATTTTTTTACAATGTTTAAAAGTAACTTCCCATATTCTATGCACTTATTCATTCTTGAAAACCAGTCATTGAAAGTCGGACACAGTTGTCACTCCATGTCGTTGGAAAACTTCTCTTCTATTTCAGTCTGTTCTTTTCATGGGAGCACAGCGAGATTTTTACTGTCAGGTGGATGTTTCGGAAAGTTCAGCCCAATTTTTGCTAAACAATCGGCACAGATCTAGAAACAATTGACCGGAGCGTTGGCGCGATGAAAAAAGCAAGTGCCAGTTTTCTTCTTCAGCAACTCCACTACTTTGCAGTGAATTATCATTTATATTTTCAACATAATGTGCTCTGCAACTCTTCTCTCAATAAAGAAGACGACCACCACTATTTTCTTCTTTACAAATCAAGATTTCTGTAGAGGCATGGGCGTGTCTTCAGTTTCACATTATAACAACAGGATCGTGTTTTGTCACATGTCAGATAATATGATGAGATGTTCCATTTTTAAACATCTCGAGCGACATCATGACTGCATTGTGCTATTTGCCCATTAAAGTTAAGACATGGGCCATTTAAAACAAACCAACCTTCCTTATCTGAAGATGTTCACGAATGTCCGGTACACGAATACCTAGATATTCTCCTGTCTCTGGATAACTTGCCTGTCGGACTAGAGTATTTCCTTGATAGCATCTCTTCGACAACGGACGAAATGGACGTTCTGCATTCTTTCAAACTGGAACTTCTTTTCAGGAACTCTTTATGACAACTGAATACGATAGCACCATAAGAAATATTATCTTATCATACACGAGCCAGTTTGTCCAAACGCTTCTCAATACTCAATTCACCGACAATAATGTAGGCCAAGATTTGCTTGGTACTATCCTTTTTTTATCAAGATGAGCGAGCTGCTTACACTATCACGGCTCAGGGACATGTAACACAGAGATCCAGCTTCTCAGCTACAGTGTAGGTTCGAACACTGAATTTATTTCAACGTTGCAACAATTCTCTTTTTACTCAAGTCATAACATATTTAAATGAATTTAATGTTTAGAAATTTTAAATTCGGCTTTATTTTCAAATATCTACTTTTATGAATTTTTTATTCACTCGTACATTATGAACTCTATACTTAGTCCAAAATATGTTTGTTTGTGTGAACTAATGAATGTCAATAATAATAATAACTTCATTGAACCCATAAAAGCTTTCTGAAAATTTATTCTTATTCTTAAATTTAATTAAGTAAACAAGATATTGCTATTGTATATATATATGTAGATATGTACATTCATACATTTATATGTGATATGTTGGTCTTTTATTTCAGAAGTAATGAGTAATATTGTGAAATATTAGTAATGAAAAAAGAAATTTTAAGATCAATGAGTCAGCTGGTATTTGTGCTGCGTGTGACTAATACCTGTTTCATTACAATATTTATTAGTCACTTGTTTTTCGGTGATACAGGATGAGTGCCAGTACACTGCTAATTGTAAAACGGTATGAATTTAAATATGGAAGTAATGTGACGATTGCAGCAGCTAGTAACATAACTTAATAGCTGGCCTTGGAATAGATTTTCGATTTAGATTTATTTAGAGCAATGTGAAAATTTTGTAGTGTCGCTATATTTTGAAAATTTTTCATATTCGATAAAGTTGGTAAAGCACGTGTAAATCAGAATTTATTGTGAAAACAGCACCTGCGGAAGATTAGCTCTATATAACGCCACCCCAATGGAGGCAGCTCTGGGAAATATAATTTTTTTTTAAATTAAAAATCAGCCTGTCCGCATCGAAAACAGTTCTTTTATGAAATTTATTAGCAACAAATAAAAACACTTCTTTTATGTATCATTTTTTAATATTCTCAAATACTCAATTACTCAATTACTTTGGCAACATCCTTTCCATTAACATCGGATAATATTCTAATGGTAATTAACTGATGTAGTTTTTACTTGATGAAAATCCATAACAAAATCGAACATAAAAACTCAGTTGTGTGATTTTCACAAAATATCTTCATCGAAAAAGAGTATTGGCAATTGTTTCGTCAGCACTGTGGCTTCTTCAGAACGAAGATTAGCTTGCAGCAGACTAATAAGAACTACATCCATAACAATGTCAAACGTGTGATACTTTAAAATACAATAACTGATAACAATAAAGGCAAAGGAAAACGTTTAAACCGAGAAAATAAAGAATGATTCTTATAAATAAAGAGATATTTCAAACACAAAAAAAAATCATTACTTGAAAGGGCGAATTAAAGTTACATAAGTTTGCACAATAATAACAAAAACAAATGTGGTATAGAAACAGATACACTAGGCACTGACATTAATTTGTTTATGAATAGGGATTTTCTTATCTGGTTAAAAACGTTATGCGTAGAGAACATTTTAATCACTGTATGACCCCGCTTTTTAGTCATTGGCAAAAGTGTGTTCAAACATCTAAGTGTAATATTATTTCGGTTTACAAGGAAACGTTTTTTGTTTTTTCCAAGTTTCGATGAGTTTTTTGTTGAAACCGGCGTCCATTAATTTGCGGCAGACTATTTTCGTGATTCATTGACAACTGCACAAAGTAATAATGATACGTTTGAGGTATAAATTATACTTAATCAAGTATTCTGTATATGTATTTTGACAACTAAGTTGTCATCATCAGCAGTGTGTATTTGACTTCCGACGGTGTAAGCCTAGTACGGACCCTGTCTCAGTGCGAATTATAACTTTACAACGATGCGCAGCACAACAAATTGCCGTTTGAATAGCATGCAGCTGCAAGTGTAATGAAAATTATAAAAACAGATCGTACCAAGAGTAATGTTCTTACGTGTCTTGTGTTATCTATTGGAATAAACTTGTATTTAAAAGTAAATATTATATTACAGTTTACAAATATTGCCGAATTAAAAGACATACATTATTGTAACAAAGTTTTCTTTTGAATGGAACCGTATAAATATATTCACGTCCACACATATAAAACGCGTAATTGGATAAAGGCACTCAGGAGACTATGGGATGACAGTTTGGCGAAATCTCGACACTCCGGATGCATCTCGGGTCTAGTTGAAAGGGCAGAGAAGCAGAAATTCCCGACCGTTCAGTTCCGCACGAACAGGTGGTGCCCTTGACGCTGTGTAGACGCCGCAGACGTCGACTTTGCTAAAACACAGTAGACAGCTGTTTCAGTGACGTGTCTACCGTTTGTACACGTTTACGTTTGAAGCAGCAAACCTTTTTCGAAACAAAGTATTGTGTTTAGTCGACATTTCGAATCAATTTCCATTAAATATTGGCAATACACACACACACACACACACATATTCGTTTTGGCTATATGAGAAGCGTAGACATATTCGTCTATTTCACTATATGTGTATGACTATGGCACGCGTTGTTTAAATAAATAGAGTTTGCTTCTGTAGATTAGTTGTTCATGATTGGAAATTCCTTTTGTGTAAACAATTAATTTCTTAAAGAAGAAACTTTATATTAACTAATTTAAAAGCATACCTTAAAAAAATTAAAGCGGCTATCGTAAGCATTACAATTCGTGAATAAACATAATATTGAAATCCCTAAAAGCATGTCTGCAAGAATCATGTGCTTTTAGACAGGGCTGTTATAACCCGAATTGCTCGTTTCTATGGGATAAGGACTCTGTTTGTCACTACAGTCACCCCAGTAACCAAACCCATAATTTGGTATTGATTGGAAAAATAAATTAGTGGAGATGTGGGGAGTTTCATTAGTCTAGTATATCCACACAGATTCCAAATACGGACTATTAATTAGATTTGCATTCCTACATTATTTTGTAAACAAACAAACTACGTCATTGTCATTATTTTTGAAAGAACCATAAGTCCAGTTTGTTTCAATGTTTTCTATTTCATAAACATTCAATACATAAGTATTTATGAAGCAACGATTTAAGCAATCAATTACTAAACGTCCAAATGTTTTCTATACTTAAAGTTTTGCATGTCTCTGCATCCACTTTAAACATTTCCCTTCTCCCAGCCTCCTCCTTTCCACCACTCCACCCTTTTCCTCCATTTTAGCATTCGCTAATTAACTAATGGAACTGTTCTATTGGTTGCATAATTGATTAAAGACCCTGTTTTTTCACAATTTTTGTATGTAATTAATTTGATTGAGCTCGTTAGTGCTCATTAAACGGTGAGCTATCTGAATTAAATACAATTGGATCCCACGAGTTCTTCTCTTCTATTTCTGCGCGCGTGTTTCGTTTTATAGCGTGATGTCTACTCTGATGTGTTACTGTAATTTGAGGTCTATATAATAAGATAATTAAGTTGTTGACATTATTTAGAAGATAGTGTACATTCACATTTTCTTATCCGAGGAAGGCTCGAAAAATTAGTCACCAAACAAGTTGTTGACTACAAGCACGTAATGTAAAAGTTTGTAATATTTTATGGTGCGTTCAGATCGATTCGTAACTGAAAATAAAATAATTGTGGAAAATTAATTGTTGCTACTTCAAGGTATTTTATTACTCATTGAAATAGTGGAATTTAATCGAAATCGACGGATACATAAATTAGTTTTAGTTATATTGGCGTTTTCAGTATTTTTCAAACCGAAATTGTTATTGCCCAGAACTACTTCCGAACTCTTACGATCGAGAGTTTCATTATTTAAAAGTATATTTCTGAATGGAAAAACACCATAAATTCCTAAATTCATGACAACAAACCATTACCTGCACGAATAACAGCCTCAAAAATATTATATTGCCAAGTTTTTGAATAAATCAGATTAAATAATGTCGGTTTAGTAACGTATATGTGGACTACTTTTTCAAAATAGAACGATAGAAACGCTTCGGAAAATTAGAATTGGCCAAGCTGAGCTTTTCGAATAATGAACTTTTTTAACTCATTCACAGTTGTTTATGTATATTTTGCTATTAAAATCTATAATTTCTTTTTGTTCAAAATAAAGGGAAGACAATAAAGATACACTATTGCAAATTAAAGTTATAGGACACGAATACAGAGTATTCTTGTATTTTTATCACCTTATTACCTTACTAAATTTAACTATAGCAACATAGAACATCTTTACCGTCGTCCGATTTCTTTTTTTATGAAAGGAGTAGATTATTTGCAATAATAAATACACTTAAGCATTATAAAAGTTATTTATTTAATGGTTTTTCTTTTTCGTCCCTAACCTACAATACGTCGATTTGATATCTAATTAATTGATGGATTTTTTATGCACATTTTAAACTAACAAAATGACGAGATGTCTCTATGTATTTATACTGTTATATAATATGTACATATGTAAGTATGTATATTTGGCAAAGGCCTCATTTGCAACCATGCATTATTTCTTTCTTTCCCTTTCTCCACTGTATCGTATCTATTGTTTGGGTGTAAGTATAAACACGTATGGTTTAATGTTTGTGAATTTATAAATTCACATTTATATACGTATATGTATGTATATACGGGGAGATGCAGACAATTTATCACCGAAGGATTAAATTATCGTATTGGTCATGTGATCGATAATATCTCTTTCATCGTTTACTGTGCTTCTTTAATTATACGTTAGCTGTAATCGCTTTTTATTTCAAAGATTTCAGTAATGTTGAAGACCATATTTTGTTACTATTCAAACTGCATTTGTGTTTATAAATTCTTTTATGTAGATCTTGCTTTGTTTGTCCTACGTATCTACTTTCACCACATTGACAATATATTATTAATATTGTATGCTTGCTTTTCTTCAAGTTTTTGGTGTTTAATTTTGGTAAAAAAGGATTTGTCTGTATTCTGTTTAGTCTATGGACTATTTAGAGGTTGTATTTTCCAAAAAGTTTGTTTAAAACTTCTGATAAGGTCGATATATACGCTAAGGTTATGAATTTTGGTTTGTCGTTGTTTGTGACAGTAATATTGTGATTCGTGAGAATGTTTCTGTTCTAGCATAATTCAACCTTCAAGTTTTCTAAAATTGTTTATGATTCGTATTTTGCTATGGTTCAATTGTAGTTACTAATTTGTGTTTCTATACAAGATATCTGTGTATTATTTTGCAGATATTCTCATATCGCGTCATGTATGCTATCTGTATTTAAACGGTGATATGTTCAACTGTTTCTGATGTTTCGTGACATTGCCTGCATGTTTTCGATGTTTTCACAACGCGATCTTGTATTGCAATCACGAAAGCTTCAGTTTCTGTTTAAATATTTCCGATTTTTATCCATTTGTTGGTCGTCTATTTGTTAATAAGTATTATTTTCTTTTTCCATATTATTATTACTATTGTTGTTACTATTATTGTAATTATTATTGTTTAACCCCTCCGGAATACAACTGCACATAAATCGGAATGGCACTATAATGTGATCATTTTTATACAAGCTATGGGAAACCCCTCAAAAATAACATCGATCTGATGATCCTTTAACTAACGCATGTAGTTCATCACGTTTCGTCACCACATCTTCAGGGCTTAACAGTTGCGCTGAAATTGGTGTAAGTTTGCTGTTGGGGGTTTATACATACAAGTGGCGACGAAACGTTGGTGTCAGTATTGACGAAGACGAAGTTCCAGTGCGGAAGTCAAGATGAAGAAAGTATAGACAACGGTCGTTGAAATCTACGAGCCAGATCATACAGGATATTTCCGGAAAACTTTCCTCACTAACCACACATACACACAGTGTATATTTGGTGGTTAAATTTACCTTCAAGAAATATTGAAATATATGGAATTATGTAAAAATTGTTGAGAAAGTTTGAAAAAATTTTAAATTGCTGTAGGTCTGTAATTGGTGCTTTTTGAGATAACATTTTTGCAGTTCCACCTATCTAGAAATGTTGAAGATTTGATCGCCAGATTGATTAAAGAACAAACAAATGTAGCAAGATAAAATCGTAATACATTTTTAACCAAAGATTCGAAATCATATCATCACTAACTGTAGGTTTTGGACCAAACGCTTTTGTAAAGTTAATAAGGAATTGTTTAAAGTAGTAAAGACGGAAAACTGGTGAAAGAATTGACGCAGGTTAGATATATTAGGGCTGTCTTAATTGTCGTTATTTAATGCGTATTATGACTCGCTAAATCGAATACAGCAATTTCTCAAAAGGCATAAAGAAAATAACATTAAATTCCCAGCCCACGGATTACAGTCTGCAATGAAAATAAATTCAGCCATAACACTCCCCATCCATCACATTATATACTCCATAACTAGAAGGCCTCGTCCAATAAACTATTCCAGCGTAAATTCGCTATATTACGAGAAATAAATTTATATCGTATATAAGGGTGTCATAGTTTATGGAGTGTTGAAAATTACTCTATTCATAATCGACGCAGGGATAGTAACGACAAGCGATTGTAGAACAGCTGTGTGATACTTTAAGCGGCGTCGACGCCCGCGGCATCTCGAACGTCAATGACACCACCTGTTTCATGATAAACCAAGTGCAACTCCAGAGTATTAAATGATGGTGTTATGCTGTATACGTGGATAGATCAATAACTAGTGAGTCTTGCTACATGCTCTTCTTGTAACTCATTGCGTTTAATTCACCGATATTCAAGTCATTTTGTTCATTTAGAAAAGTAAAGAAAACTTTAATGAGGACTGTCGTTGATTGAATTAATCAAAAGAGCTGCTAATGGTGACGACTTAATTGTTGAAATGCCTATACAGAATACTAATATTGATGTGGGAAAAGAACTTATTTACCTTTTTTAATTAGGAAAGTAAGCTTTCTCAGACTCTTTATTCCATTTAGATCTCTGTTGCAGAGCTCAGTTTTCGTGCTCTTTTAAAAGTCGCACAGTGATGATTAGAGGGAGAAATATGGTCGACGTCGTGCACTTGATAATAAGTAAATAAAATAAAATAAATGACTTTATATAATTTGTGAAACGCAAAACACCCGTTTTTATTAAAGTCACAGACAGGATAAGATTGGTTAAATATTTGAAACATCAGATATATTTCAGCAAATCGAGTGCGCTCTGGGGAAGAAATGTCTTATATGAAGAGGACGATCGTTCAATATTTAGTGATGCAATATTTGCACAATTAATGTTGTGTTTGTTAATACTTAATAGATCTGTGCATTTCCATTTAGCATCACTACAAATTCATTACAGTGCGGTAAAATCTGCATTTTTCTTTAATGTACTACCTACTTAAGCTATAACACTAATATTTTTGTCATCGCTGATAGCATGCAGTCGCGTTTATACAATGTTCAGTATTTACAGTGAATCCACTAGTGGAAACGAAGGATTTTCTAATTAATCAATCAATTTGTTCAATTCTTTTACAATTCTTATAAATTATTTGCAAATCTATTTCAATTTCAGCATCTTGGATTTCTATTAATTTTTCTTGATGGCAGTTGCTTGCTTATTATCCAGCTGTAAAATTACAGACTTAATTTTTTGAAAATACAGAAAATAATAAAATGCTACCTTTAATTACGTTCTTTAGTGTATAAGAATCGTATGTGGAGGTTTGAGGATTATCTGTGCAATTCTAGAATACATTTACGAAATTCGAAGAATATTGGTTTTGTGTGCACTATCAAACCATTTTCCTCTGCATATCAACATCGACTCATTTCTGCTACAAGATGTAAAACATGGATTGTCAAAAGTTACCATAGTAGTCTTTAAGAGACCCATCTACGAAACGCATAGTAACATCGTTAGCCATAAACATTAAGAGTTGTTCTTCGAAAATTCGAATTTTTCCAATGTACTTTGAAACGACTTGAACAGTACATTCTTGTACTCTTCTGAAAGCTAGTAAGAATAAAGATGATGGTTCAAGTGGTTCGATTCTATGAACTATGACATTAATAACAGATTTTTAAAATCTGTCGTTTGTCCAAACATAACCAGATTTATTATTTTCCAATTCGGATTTAAATCTATTTTCAATACTTTCGCGAGTAGATGGTACAGGATTTTGTAACGTTTCGAATTTATTTACAGTTCATATATTTATTCCGGAAAGAATAAAACTATTCATTATTAAATGAACGAAACGGTATATTGCACATCGTCAATGTTGAACATAAATCGAATAAAAATTACTCATTTGATTGTGCGATAGTTTCGTTGTTGTGCTATCCACTATCCACGTGTTTTTCGCACTCACATTTCGTTTAGAATATGAGCGGTCTATTGCAAACTAAGCATTACACGTTCACCCCCTCGTGCATTAAATCCGAAAATTCACAAATAAACTTATTTACTGTGTCAGACCGAATTTCCGCACTCTAGTGATGATTCGTTGGATTATATAAACGCAGTTCGTATCTACTCATCAAAAGTATAACAAAGAAAAATTAAATTCCACACGTAATCGTTTGAAAATGCTGGTCTGGCTCTGTGAGTTTCGACAAACAGCTAACTAAGGTCACAAACTGAAATGCGCGCGTTTATCCCTTCCTCATACATATGTAGAGATATACGGTATTAATGCTATTACAATTGCATTTCCATACACAAAATGAATACATTATCTTTTGCAATACGTGTGTGATGGTATACTCTCTATCCTGCGCTAACCTAATTATGAAATACTCAGCACAATATATACCTAGACTAGGATTTTCCTTAGTGCGCATGCGCGCGCTCTATTTGAAATGTTAACGGACAAACATTTTTCCTTGACCTACTTCAGTTGTTATAAATTTTACGCATCTATTGTTCTTATTTAATTTTTATTCAATATGTACGGAAAAAATCTGTAAAGTCAACAGTCAAAATACGCATGTACTTTTCCGCCAATTCTCAAGTTGTTGATAGTTGCATAGAAGAATATTGGGAGGCTGAATTGTAATTATATCGTTTATTAACTGTTTAATCAATTAAGGTAAACAAGACCCCTTTCCACAATAACGATCATATTCTATATAGGTATTTCGACAACTAAGTAGTCATCAACAGCAGATAGTTAATCGCAGTGTCGCACTTGGATCTGCGGTAAAACTCGAACAGAAACAAATCAGTACCAAACAGTCACCGTCAAAAATCAAACACACAATAGAATGTGTGTTTGACTTTTATCGGTGAATGTCATATTCACAATGCGTACATTATTGTGGAAAGGTGTTTTGTTTACCTTTCTTCATTATGTCAATCAATCAGAGTCTCCATTAAAATTTACCTATTAACTGTTTATTAATAATCACATAAGCGTAATAATTATGAAATTATTGTAATGTAATGTATTGAAACTTACTTCGATATCGACAGTGTGCGGTGAGAAGAATAACGATTTGTAAGTATATTAATTTCATTTACACGTTTGAAAGAAATTTGAGATAATTCTGCTTTAGATAATGTTACTAAATTTACGTTTTCGAAATACACCCATTTTTCATCATCCGTCACTATTTTACAGACGATTGTTCGATTTTCCATTCAATTGATGTGGCACCCATTTTTCCATGTTTTGAATTTTTCGCATTGCTCGTAATCGGTCGCTAATAACTTCTTAGGACATATTTAACACTTCTGCCAATTGTTTTTTGAGTTTGGGTCGGGTCTTCATCCAATAACTCCTGCAGTTTCGCATCTTCAAACTTTTTCGGTCTACCACAACGTTTTTTGTCTTACACATCGAAATCACCACTTTTGAATTGTCTAAACCACGCCTCACATGTTTGTGTGCCAGCAGAATAAAATGACATATGTGTCAAATCATATCATTGCTTACTTAAGTCGAGCTACATGTGTTAAAAAACTGCTAATGACATTCCGTTACATTCGGTATACAATGTGCAATCACTACCACAAATAGGTTTATGATCTAAGTCGCAATTGTTGCTCCATCTTTTAAGGTCGAACCGTAGCATTATCAAACTAACATTTGTATGTTTCATTACAAAAACTAACAATGGTATGCCTTGTGGGGGTAATTCAGATAACACACAAGTTTTTTTAAAATATTAACCCGACAACAAAAAGCTTCAAATAACTGCATTCTCTCTCTCACCACTGCTTTTTTGATAAATATGTTGGAGTCTTGTAACATATTTGGAAAAAAAAACGATGTTTTTCTGTATCAATGTATTTGCACATATATCTTCTGATTTTGTAGAAATATTGTTAAGTTAGATGATATTCAACCACAATTGTTCGTGTTTAAGTTCCGAATGTATCTTTTTTTTTCTGAATATATCAATGTATATTTTTATATTGCTTTATTTCTAAAAAATAATTCATTTATTAGTTTATCGTCATGGCTTTTTTTGATGAGATTATGGGTCGTAAATCTCGTATTGCAATAATTTATACTTTTATATTCAATAATTTTGTCACAGCCACACTTTGGTTCCTCAATATTTCCAGATTATAAATATTAAATATTTATTTTCAGTGCATAGAGTCATAAAACAACTCAAATATATAAGCGGCGGTATTTTCCCATCGATTACTTAGGGATTTGCATCATACCAGACATTATTTTATATCGTAGTTTAAGAAACTTTAAGTGCCTTAATTATAACCAATTGTAATGCTTTTAAGTTTTATTGTATTCAGAGTTGTATTATCAGGATTGTTATAAAATTAATTCCAAATTCTATTTTATTATGGTTATGGAATATTTTGTATATATATATATAATAAATAAGATCAAAGAAGAGAATTATTCATATTTCACGCGCAATGTTATATTTACTCGAATAAAAATCTTAACAACCACCTTCTAAAAATAATATAGCTTTCGTCCTATTATTTATGAGAATATGTTATGATTTTATGAATTACAGACACGCTCAGACATCCGACTGCAATTTTGTTTACAACCTAAATATACAGACCATTCTACATGAATTCGGTAGATGTATTTTGGTGTCCGTCCTAAATTTTTTCGTGGTATTAACTGTACAAATTATTTCCTTGAATTGTAGCCCGTTTTGATAGTGTTTAATCGTACCCATCTTTCTAATATTGAATTGAATTATTTGCAATATTTTGAGACCTCAATTTGAATATCGAAATTTTCAATGACTTTTCGACATGTAGCTGGAATTATTTTACGAATTGCAACTTGAACGTTGTTCTTAAAGGCATTAATTGTTTATGGCTCGTTAGCATACATTCGACTTTTCAAAAAACCTCACAGAAAAATCTAGTGTTAAATCGTATGACCTTGGAGGCGAACTGAATTCCGCATTTTGTCAAATTACGTCCAGGCAATTTCAATCGCAAAAATGTTATGTTATCTCGCATTATGTGACATGTAGTACCGTCTTGCTCGAAATAAGTATCGGACACACCAATATAAATCAGTTGTGGCCACAGTAACTCGTTCAACATTGATTGGTATTGCTTAGCATTCACAGTCCAACATCATCTTCGAAGAAGAATGGTTCGTAAACAACACGAAGATTTTTGTCACCTTAGATACGACAATTTTGATTATTGACGATCCATCCATTGTGAAATAAGCTCAACAAACAAAATTGTACTTGGAAACAATGAATCTGTAGCTCGTTATTCAACGTAAATGGTCTAAGCTAAAATTTTATATAAAAATCTTCAGTAAATACCTATAAAAATGCCCAATTGTTACAAACGACATGAAATTGATGTTGTCGGTTCATTTCCAACACTCTCCCTAACAGCAGTAATGTTTCCACATGTAGGCACAGATTTTGCTACGTTTCCAATTGCGACACTGATTATTTGCTGATGATGACAACTTAAATGTCGAAATTCGTATACAGGATACGAAAATGATTGTGAAAAGGGGTTATATAAATCTTAATTGATTAATCTTTAAATTGAAAAATGGAAATTTTTAAAAGGACGTCCATTTTAATGATAAATTTGAATAATGTAAATGCGTTGTTACAATGTATACCTGTCTATTGTTAAATACCTTCTATTAAAACAAAATAGCTTATGTCATTTGAAAAGATGACACATATAAACATTATACAGTGCTGACATCTAGACGTTACAGCTGGATGACCGTTTATATATAACTCGTACGTACATTGCCAGTATGACCTTAATTATACTTGTATAAAAACCCATGTTTATAATTTTATATACTTTTTTTGTTTTAACGATGCATGCAATAGGGCGAATTGGAAAAAATATTGATAGAACGATGTAATAGATATTACGACGTACTTTATTAACATCGGCACAAATTACGGTTATCAAATAAAGTAATAACTGGCCATATTTGGATTTTTATTTCGACTACAACTCTTTGATGTTTTCCATATTATTCACGGAGCATGATCTGATGATGAAATGAACTCGTCCAATGTATTTGCATAATGCGATAGTTGGAAGTTGATATGTAATACATTGTCGATCATCGGGGGCAAAAAAGGAATGGTGGTGGCGGTGGTGGTGGTAGAAGTACTCCCAGTCGATATGAAATGGTACATGCGCCACGGGAAGGTTTTATATATATATATGTGTATAACGATGAAAAAGATGCAATTTTATGTTAAAAAGAAGAGGAAACGAATGGAAATTTTAGTCGAGATAAAGTGGAGCAACGCGAGAGAGATGGGACGCAATCGGCAGAATGAAGAGGGTAAGATAGGACGCACGCGCGACCATGAGGGGGTATTAAAACTTGAAGGCTTTCCGTTTATGAATGTTAATAATTTACTTTGCATAACTCTGGCGTTGAAACTTTCTTTTGTGTAATGTGCAATAATCGCTGGGAAACAACGAATATTATCAATTTAATTAAAAACCGGCCGGCAAACTTACTTTACATATATTTCTTCTCCTTTTTGAATTATGCGTCACAATATTTGTATATTGTTTTAATTAATGTAGGGCAAATGCTATTCGGATTAGAATTTCTAATTATCCGCTGACATTGATTACTTTCGGTCGAGGACCTTCATTGCAGGTTAAACCGTCTTATTTTCTAGAAAATTAGGTGGTTCAAGTACAACATTATCTTCCTTCGTTTACATTCATTTAATATTATAATTATTTAAAATATGCTATGTGACAAAAAAAACAAACGAACCATTCAATTTTTAAACCAAATTTTATACAAATGTTTATCGTGCGTTGGCAGAAGAATAAATGATTCATTTTTATGTAAAAATTCGTAAACGAAAAATTTCCACTACTGGTAAAGTCATCATGTAGCTGCTATCAATTCATTGAAGAGTTAGGAATCCTACAAACCCTTGGACTGATCCTTCCTAGGCACGTTCTATGAGGGATAGCTCCAACGCCCGTACACGCTAATTAAGAATATTGGTGTTGACCTTTTACAAGAATCATAATGTAACAGCTACAATATGAAGATGGGCATTGTCTTGCTGGAATATATGGTAGAGCAATGGTTCTTGAATTTGTTAAGTGCACCTATAAATATTTAAATGGATGGAATACTAAAGGAGTACTATTCTCCTTTTCGGAAATAGGAGTGGTGTTTCCCTGCTTCAAAGTAATGTAAATCTTAATATTGCAGGTGTTACCTGTTCAATCTGAGTCGAAAAACTAAGGAGTTGTTTTGGACACTCAACTGAGATTTGATACGCATGTTCTTCAATGCGTTAGACGGACTTACATCAATTTAAAGTTAATATTCCCCCATAGGCACTGTCTTGCGATTGACACCAAGCGTAGCCTGTGCGACTCGTTGGTGTTGTCGCATTTTTCGTTTGGCTGTGAGTTGTATGGTCCATGTTTAAGTGCTAATTCTGTCTTACGTATTCAGAGAGTCCAGAATTCTTGTCTTAGATTGATATTAGGTGTAAAGCAATTTGACCACATCACACACAAATTGAGTGTGGCCGGATGGTTAAATATGAGAGACAGACGAACCCTGCAGATGGCCACTCTGTTTCATAGAATCGTGGTGTGTGGGCGGCCTGCGTACTTATATAATAAAATTACATTCAGAACAAATGTGCACACATTAAACTTGAGATTTAGGAGCACACTCACACCGCCTGTGCACCGAACGGGATTATATGAGCGCTCGTATTCATACCAGATTGCTAAAGTAAGTCTACAATGCTGTGCCTAATAAATTTAAGTGCTTCTCCCTTTCACGTTTTAGATTTCTCTTGAAGCAAGAGTTGTTGTCCAGATAGCTGTGTGTTGTCTTCTCTTCATCTTACCTGATTATTTGAGTTCAACTTGTTGTGTATCATTGAAAAAAGTTTTTTTTTATTTTTTTATGTATTTACTTACTGAATTTTAGGTTAAGTTAGTTTTTAGGCATTTTCTTTTTTTTGTCAATTTGTTTGTTAGTTTCAGGGTGCATAGGGAGAACAACTTTGTTTGAAGTTGATATGCACCCTGTGATTTCCAGAGGGGGAAGAGGGGAAAATTATGGAAATTGTATTTTGATTTATTGTAGGGATAAATTTGTATACTTCTTTCTTTTCTTTTTGGAAATAAACTATTATTATTATTATTATTATTTCCTATAATGACAATAATAATAATATATATTTAATGCATATTTACACACACACACACACACAGACACACACACACACACACACACAGACACACACACACACACACACACACACACACACACACACACATACACACACATATACACACACACACACACGCCATTATATAATGATGTAAATGAAATACAAATAAATAAGAATAGTAAATATTAATAACTATAAGATACGCAAAATCATATATAAAATAAATACAACTACGAAACAGCATGTCAAAATTTATAATTTTAAAAGTCATTTACCGAATAAAAGCAGTTCTTCGCTAGTACTGTTCACACTCTTCTGATTTCAAATTTATTCAAGAATAGGTCCTTTACCTCACTAGGTAGCGTGTTGACTATTCTGGATGCGATGATACTCTTCTAATTTCATATGTTGTGGTCATGAAAATCACTACTTAGAGAAAACTTATGGAACGATTTTCGGACGTACTCAACACCAGTAGGCGTATAAGGATGACATATTATGAATTTTAAACAGATCTTTACGACAGTAGTTTTTGGCACACTACTTAGAGCTCTGATTCGCTTTTTCATTTTCAAAATCACTTCAGTTTGAAGCGACCCATATCAGTATACCATAGATGGCACTTCTCCGGAAATTAACAAAGTAGACAGCTGCTTCGTATGTAGCTACTTCGAGACTTGTCTCAAAAAGCGATATCGTTCCTTCATCCCTATCTGTCCGTACATTACACTATTCTAATCTAGTAAAAGGTAGTATTAGTATTAGACGATAAGAAACCAACCCAAATGAACGAATACGATGATATAGGGAATTGATTATTATTCTATGGCCTATCTATGCCAAGAAAACATTTCCAACAGAATCACGACAATTTTAGCCTCCTATCTTCTTGTTCAGTGGGTCTAATCTGGGTCTAATCTCTCCAATATTGAATAACTTTAGCAGTATAGTAGGTATAGGGGCAATTGGGACAGACAATTTTACTACACTGGATGGTGCCACTACGTTGACGATTCCTCGCGATTATGTGTCTGTTGTTATCGGGATGTAGGTGCTTTAACAGCCTCAGAACATTTGTGGAATATGCGGAAATAGCTCTGGAACAGATAGGAACAGATTCGGAAGAGGTAGGAACATCATGACGACAGACACGTGATCGCGAGTGACGCCAGTCAGTGCGATAAAAATGTTTGGCCCAATCGTTCCCATATCTACTGAATTTTCCTTCGGATTCGCTTAGCGACTTTATAAAATGCAATACTCTCGAACTCTTAGCATTGTAATTCTTAACTATGGACTGCTATTGAAAGCATGCCCAAGCGAATAGTCGAATGTATTCGTATACTTGGGGCGGCAATTTAATTCTTCTCTGTAAATTTTTCAAAGAAATTTGTTCTCAACACAGCAAACATTTGTACGAAATTGGGTTTAAAAGTATATACCTTTGCCGGTTGATTCCATTTTTTCGTCACATAGCATATTTTGATAGATCTTAGAAAGACTATTTCCCGGCTCATTCTGTCTTCATTTGTCTCCTTTTCCTGTTTTTCGCATTTCACTATTTACTCCTTCAATGTGTTGTTTCTATTTGGGAAAATTCCGCTATGTTTGAAACAATGATACATATACAGAGTTGTTTAATGAAACCCAAAATAGCTCCCACTTGATGTTCTACATTTACGCCAATGAATAATCCAATCGTCCTACCAATCGTCTAATCCATTTCTTATTCGACCGTCGGTTCTTTCTCTGCGAATTTTGTTTTATAGTTTTAATGGTTTCAAAACGTCTTCTAAGAAGTGATAAATTGAATTCGAGGAACAGGAAAAGTCACGCGGGACCATATCTGCCAAATAGAATGTTTGGCCGGTGATATTTTTTGAACGACAAATTATTAGGCGCGAAATCTAAGAATTATCTATTCTCAAATTAGGATTTTTCCAGTGAACAGTTTCTTTCTCTCTTTCTCTCTCACTTTTCGATACTTCATAATGCCTAGGTTTCATTGCTTGCACCTCAGAAAGGAATTCTAAGTGAAAAACACTATAATATTGTCAACATTCTTATTCATCTCTTAATAATGTTAATTTTGTTATCATTGCGATAGTGCGAACGTTTGTATGTCAACACAATATATTGTCAATATGTATATTAGCATATTGCGATAGTGTTGACACTAGGTGCGTGTCAACAGTCAGTGTGTTTTTGACCAGTTCTTGATCTTCGAATATTTTGCGCCACTTATATGAACGTGATTTCGACGAAGATAACCCATGGCAGCCTTCCCCATACTGTTTATTCTATACTTTTATTAAAATCGTAGAGGGCATTTGGGTCGATTAACAAAACCGATAAGTGTTGCACGAAAACCTTACGAGGCAATTATCAGGTTGTTACAAATGTAATGTCCGTTTTTTCCTTCGGTCTGGACTGAATCGCACCTGTGTGAAGACGTGTATGTTTTTGGTGAAAATTATTATTGTATTTGTAGAAAAGGGTATTTATTTTGAAGTGTGTACCTGTTCCATTTCTTGGAAAGATTAATACACCTGTCCTTGTCTCGCCTATGGAAATGCTGCCGGTAAGAGATATTTTGGCAATTTACCTCTTTCAATTTAAAAAGGGATTAAATGCAGCTGCAGCAACGCGAGAAATTAATCAGACGTTCGGTGAAACCACGTGTAATGAACGCACATTACGGCGATGGTTTAAAAAATTCAGCGAGGGAAATTTTGATTTGGAAAATGAGCCTCGCGGATATGCGCGTAGCACCGTTAATGACGACGAGTTGCGTGTAGAAGTTGAAAGTAATCCGTCGACAACAGTGCATAGCCTTGCAGAAACATTTCAAGTGTCCATTGCCACCATTAGTCGTCACCTTTCTTCGATTGGCAAAGTGAAGAAACTCGATCGATGGGTGCCGCACCAATGAACAGAAGCCAATAGGCTCCATCGGTTAGAGGTGGCTACCTCTTTGGCTAATCGACAAAAAGTTGAACCGTTTCTTCATCGAGTGGTAACGTGTGACGAAAAGTGGATACTTTATGATAATCGGAGACGGTCAGGACAATGGTTAGATCGAGGTGAAGCACCAAGACAGCATGCACGAGCATCACTTCACCCGTATTATTCACTATTCATTTTTGCAACCTGGTGAAACCATCACGGCAGCGTCCTATTGTGCCGAGCTGGAAACTATGCATGGAAAATTGAGCCGCTTACAGCCCTCACTAGTCAATAGACATGGACCCATACTTCTTCATGATAATGCAAGACCTTATGTTGCACGACAGACAATCCAAAAATTTTCGGAATTTGGTTACGAAATTCTCCCTCACCTCACCTTATTCACCTGACCTTTCGCCAACTGATTTTCATTTTTTCCGAAGTTTAGACAATCACTTAAAAAATAGGGACTTCCCTGACCGGGAGTCTGTAATAGCAGTGCTTGAGCAATATGTGAGCCGTCAAAACCTAAATTTCTTTTCAAAGGGAATTTTTCAGCTTCCAGGCCGTTGGCAACAAACTATTGATGTAATTGGAGACTATTTTGCAGAATAAATATTTATGATTTTTTAAATTTAGACTTTTTTTTATTCCTTACAAAATCGGACATTTCATATGTAATAACCTGATAGATATATTGATACTAACTAGCAATTTTTGATTGAATATTTCCCAAAATTTATTTGGCAAAATGTATGTCGTGTATATTGAGTACCTATCTTTCATATGCTTTTTAATAGCTTATAAATTTCTGTTTTCTTTTAAAACTTTATTTCGGTGAAACATGTTCCGTGCCAATCATGTGCTAGTTTTTACGTTTCATTTTCGTAAATCAAAACGGACGTTTTTTTATTTAGCATTTGCTTTATTGCTAATAGACTTTTCTGAAACAACTCATGGAACGGCACGAATTGTCGCATGAGAAACATACAATGAAACTCAATTTTAATTAATTTAATGGCAGTAATCTAATGCTCAAACCGCATTCACCCTTTCTGAATGGGGAATTTTGCCTCCCCAAAAATACACTCCCTTAAGATCAAACACATCATCATGACCAAAACCATCCGATTCAATTAACAGAAGGGAGACTGTGTGTATGGTTAGTCGATTTCCACATAGAAAATAGATTGTTTAATGTGGAAATGGGGGAGGCCACCCCAAATACGTATCCCCGGACTTTGCATAAAGATCTTCCATCTTCGTCATTTCTCTTAGCGTTGCAATTGCACGTACCTACGATCAAGCTAGTTTTGTAGAACGAACTAGTTTTCTCTTTCTCTCTCTCTCTTTCTATTCTTCCGTCTATGTGCCACACAAAGTGGAAATAAACAATGTTTGAGCCATTGACTGCTCGCGTAATCATATTTGTTAGCAGTGCCGATGCAAAGAACCCCCTCTCTTTATAGTTCATTTTGTGTTTCGCGGAAAAGCTGTTTCCACGTCGATTGGCCCTTTTAACCTATCTCAAAGGTTAATGCGTACGGCAAAAGGAAACATACCGTATGCTTCTGCCGAGTTAAACTTATTAGCCGCGCTCCATCTGGTTTCATTTTGCCTTCGATGTGTCGACGCCGTACCTTGTTTGCCTTTGTAAATATTGTTGTCGCGTAGCTGTTGTCCTCTGTGGTCCGTTAATGTTATTAATGTTAAAGAAGAAGAGGCGAACAGTTTTTTTCTGTACGTTCGATTAAGCGAAAATTTGTTTTTTTTTTTCTTTTACCGGCATGTAACTTGAATTTTGTTTGCGAAATATGTCGCACATGTGTGATATACTGTGACATTATTTTTCATCAAAAAGTCCCAGCGATACGCCCTGATTACTGATTTACTTCAGTTAATCCATTTCCATTAGCAGATTTTTTATCCGAAACGTTTTGTTTTGTCCTTACCACACAGAAGAGAGTCTATCAAACATAAATCACGTTTAAAGTTTAAAGTTTTCTTTTTATATATGTAGATAAAGTACGTTCTTATATGTGTTTATGGATGTACAATATTAATATTATTAATAAAGGGTTTTCCAATAGGGACTTGACAATTTTTAATTCAATTTGTGAACGCACCCTTTCACTAATCATCGAACTGTCACTGTCAATTTATTCAGTAAACTTAACATTTTCATCATGGTAAAGTATACGAACGAACAACGTCTGCAAATTATAAAAATTTACTACAAAAATTCGGAGTCGGTGACCGCTACTTTAAGAGCGTTAACTCCGATTTTCGGTCGTAATTCTCGCCCTAGTAGACAGGCAGTAACAAGTTTAGTGCAAAAATTTGAGTCTACATATTCGTTGTGTGATGTTGCCGTGCCAGTGAGACAACGGGTTGGTCGAAGTATCGAAAATATCGCTGCCGTTGAAACGTCCGTAAGCAAATGATCAAAATCAGTCAATTCCAAGGCGTTCTCAAGAGTTGGGCATCGCCCAGACCACTTTATGGCGAATTTTGCGTAAGGATCTTAGTTTACACCCATACAAGATCAAGCTGACTCAAGAATTGAAGCCGATGGACTATTTGAAGCGACGTACGTTCTCCGATTGGTCTCTAGAAAAGATGCGCCAAGATGATCAATTTCATCGCAAAATCATTTTCAGTGACGAAGCTCATTTTTGGCTCAATGGGTTCGTCAATAAGCAAAATATGCGTTATTGGTCGGGTGAAAATCCACACGTGCTTCATGAAACACCACTTCATCCACAAAAAATAACTGTTTGGTGCGGTTTGCATGCCGGCGGCGTCATAGGGCCATATTTTTTCGTCGACGATAATGATCGTCACGTTACTGTTAATGGTAATCGTTATCGCGCCATGATTACCGATTATTTTTGGCCCGAATTGGAAGATATGGACTTGGACAACATGTGGTTTCAGCAGGACGGTGCCACAAGCCACACAGCACACGTGCGATCGATTTATTGAAGAGTAAGTTTGATGAGCGTGTTATCTCAAGAAATGGACCAGTCGATTGGCCGCCTCGTTTGTGCGATTTAACGCCTCTAGACTTTTTTCTTTGGGGCTACGTCAAGTCATTGGTCTATGCCAGCAAGTCGACAATGTTGGAAGAGCTCAGAGCCAACATTGAACGCGAAATAGCAGCCGTTTCGGCCGAATTGTGTGGCCGAGTCATCGAAAATTGGGTCCAACGAATCGACCGCTGCAAACGTGCCCGCTGTGGCCATATGAACGAAGTCGCCTTCCATTCATAAATGTTTTGATTGTACTTCAACCCGATAATAAAGTTTTTGAAGTATCGCAAATGGTCTGCATTTTATTTTGAAAAAAAGTTGTCAAGTCCTTATTGGAAAACCCTTTATAATCTAAGGAGTGTACATTAAATTAAAATAAGCAAATTATAACAAGTGAAGAAAAACAAATTCTTGGTTTATAATTAACGAACAGGATACTCAATGAGAGGACGTCGGTTTCTCATTAATCTCAAACATTAGGCATTTCAAATGCCAGTTAGTGGCAAATTTTGTGGAAAGATCTTAGCTTACATGCATACAAAATTGCTCTAACTGCTTTAAACGATTATTTTTTGCGTTGCATAAACTTGAATTTCATTGAAAAATCATCTTCGACGATGAAGCTCGCTTCTGGTTTAACAATTTTGTGAATAAATAAAACTACTGCATCTAGTTTGAACATCAGCCAGAAGAAATACACGAGGAAGCATTGTATCTACCTAACTATTGAGGAGTCGATAGACTTTACTTACTGATAATCCCGTTACTATGAATGAACTTGCCATCGTTCAATGTTAATCCAATTTTTTTGGTCCGAATCGAATGCTCTGGACTTAGACAACACGTAGTTTCAATAAGATGTCGCTACTGACCATACTACTAACAATTTATTTACCGAAACAGAAGTTTGATAAATCGATTATTTCCAGAAATGGACCAATCAATTAATTATCTTCCATGCTAACGCCATTTAACACATTTCTTTGAAGTTATATTAAGTTCTTAGTTTACGCCATAAACCAGTAACGTTACTCGAGTTATAGACCAGCAATTGAATGTAGTATTGCTGATCCAATTTATGTGAAAAAGTGATAAAAAATTAGGTTCAGGGGATTAATTTCTCTCAGCCCCAGCGTGGAGGGCATTTGAATGATGTTATACTCTATCAGTAATGGTGTTAACTGAAGTTTATATCGAACTAAAAATTTTCTCAAATTGCTCAAAATATCTGAGCTTTATTTTATAAACAAAATGCGTTTCTCTTAAATAAAACGCCTGTATATTATCAGGTTGTTACAAATGTAATGTCAGTTTTTTCCTTCAGTCTGAATTGAATCGCACCTGTGTGAAGACGTGTATGTTTTTGGTGAAAATTATTATTGTATTTGTAGAAAAGGGTATTTATTTTGAAGTGTGTATCTGTTCCATTTCTTGGAAAGATTAATACACCTGTCCTTGTCTCGCCTATGGAAATGCTGTCGGCAAGAGATATTCGGACAATTTACCTCTTTCAATTTAAAAAGGGATTAAATGCAACTGCAGCAACGCGAGAAATTAATCAGACGTTCGGTGAAACCACGTGTAATGAACGCACATTACGGCGATGGTTTAAAAAATTCAGCCAGGGGAATTTTGATTTGGAAAATGAGCCTCGCGGATATGCGCGTAGCACCGTTAATGACGACGAGCTGCGTGTAGAAGTTGAAAGTAATCCGTCGACAACAGTGCCTAGCCTTGCAGAAACATTTCAAGTGTCCATTGCCACCATTAGTCGTCACCTTTCTTCGATTGGGAAAGTGAAGAAACTCGATCGATGGGTGCCGCACCAATTAACGTAAGCCAATAAGCTTCGTCAATTAGAGGTGGCTACCTCTTTGGCTAATTGTCAGAAAGTTGAACCGTTTCTTCATCGAGTGGTAACGTGTGACGAAAAGTGGATACTTTATGACAATCGGAGATGGTCAGGACAATGGTTAGATCGAGGTGAAGCACCAAGACCGCATGCACGAGCATCACTTCACCCGCGAAAGATTATGGTGACTGTATGGTGGACTAGTAAGGGTATTATTCACTATTCACTTTTGCAACCTGGTGAAACCATCACGGCAGCGTCCTATTGTGCCGAACTGGAAACTATGCCTGGAAAATTGAGCCGCTTGCAGCCCTCACTAGTCAATAGACATGGACCCATACTTCTTCATGATAATGCAAGACCTCATGTTGCACGACAGACAATCCAAAAACTTTCGGAATTTGGTTACGAAATTCTCCCTCTGATTTTCATTTTTTCCGAAGTTTAGACAATCACTTAAAAAATAGGGACTTCCCTGACCGGGAGTCTGTAATAGCAGTGTTTGAGCAATATGTGAGCCGTCAAAACCTAGATTTCCTTTCAAAGGGAATTTTTCAGCCAGGCCGTTGGCAACAAACTATTGATGTAAATGGAGACTATTTTGCAGAATAAATATTTATATTTTTTTAAATTTAGACTTTTTTTTATTCCTTACAAAATCGGACATTTCATATGTAACAACTTGATACATAATTCAATTTACTGTTTCGCCGTTTGCCTTAATAATAATTTTATCTCATAGATAGCATAAATAAGTATATAACTTGGCTAAATGAATGTACTTTATTTTATTCTAATCAGTGATAGCATGAATAGGTTAATTGTACTACAATCAATTTCTGTTTTCATTTGTTGGTGAAGTTTTATTACCTAAGTATTTGGACGGATATTTTGGAGTTATCCATCGATCTATTCTGTCAAAGAAATGTTAATTTTAAATATATTTTCCATGATATATCCGCGAAGCAATCCGGACCAACCGATGTGTGTTAGTCAACATATGCACCAGTACACTATCATTAGAATCATGCTGTTGCCATCATCATCGGCCATCACGGGCAACATTTAATAAGAGACGTGATGGTCGTTGGCATTTATCGTTTTGATTTTCCGTTAGGATGAATAGCGAACTCATCTAGTTCAGGTTAATAAAGCTGTTCGACACTATTAATAAATCGGTAATTTTGATTAATTTGAGTTTGCGTTTTTTACTCCCTTTCTCTTAGCAGCGGATATGTTTACGAGTATTTTGTGATTATGGTCTATAATCAGGTGATAATGATGCGTGTGTGTTTGTGTACATTTAGAAAAAGAGAACTAGAATTGCAGATAATTACAGGAAGTTGCCGTCACGTCGATTTATTATTTTTTCTAATTTTTTTTTTCGATACATCTTCTGTCTGGAAATTAAGGATGTTGTTTTCTATAGAAGATTACAAATTTTGTCAAGTGTAATTTGATAACGGTTTATTTCGAGATATTCAATAAATTTATTAAAAAATAATAGTTTCCTTGGACACTGACATTATGTTAAATAATTTGTGATCATTTCTTCTATTAGATAATTTGCAGTGAATGAATTTTTATTACTTCCCGAAACTGTAAGCCGTTAGAGCATTTTAAAATATTCTTTTTTGTATAATCTGCATATATTGTAACGTATTCTAAAAGTGTCGCAACTAACAATTCGAGCCAATCAAATTTTAATTATTACTTTTGTGCTTCTTTGATCAAAATTAGTGGAAACTACCGTGACTCCTTATGAGCCGATTAACAACTCAGTAGTAAGTCACACACAAATACCTATTAGTATAGATAATCACTAAGGTTGATATATAACGCCTTTCCACATTAACTTTTGTAATTCTGTATACGCATTTCGACAACTAAGTTGTCATCATCAGCAGATTAACCGCAAAGTGTCGCACCTGGTAAACCACGGCGAAAAATACCTGTACGAAAACACCCCGTACGCGATCTATACCGCTGAGAACCAAGATGTACAATGTACTTGTAGTATTATTGCAAAATTGTGCATCGCTGAGAACCAAGATATACAATATACTTGTTGTATTATTGTAAAATTGTACATCCAATTGTACATCCAATTGTACTTTCGGTTTTGTAGTATAAAAGAAAACACTTTTTTCTTAAACAAAGAATAGTTTTTAATCAATTATATATTTTTCATTTTGCTCAATGACCTTTTGCCATCTTTCTTTCAGCTGCATGATTCCGCGCTCATAAAATTTCTGGTCCTTATCAGCAGAAAACGGAACCAGGTGCGAGTGAAGGTCATCGTCATTTGTGAAAGTTCTACCATTCAAAGAATTCTGCAAACTTCGAAATAAATGGTAATCAGATGGTGCTAGATCAGGGCTGCATGGGGGATGTGGCATCCCTTCCCAGCCAAGCTCCAATAGTTTCCCACGAGTTGCCAAAGATGTGTGAGGCCTTGCATTATCTTGGTGGAAAACTACACCTTTCCGATTTGACAATTCTGGCCGTTTTTCTTTGATTGCTTCATCCAGTCTTATTAATTGTTGACAGTAAACATCAGAATTGATCGTTTGGTTTGGTTGGAAGTAGCTCAAAAAACACAACACCTTTGTAATACCACCAAACTGACAGCATGATCTTTTTTGGATGCAATTCAGCTTTCGATGTGGTTTGAGCTGGTTTATCGTGTTTGCTCCATGATCGTTTTCGAACTATGTTACTGTACAGGACCCATTTTTCATCACCAGTGATGATTCTTTTTAAGAAAGGGTCGGTTTCATTTCGTCTAAGGTGCATATCGCAAAAGTTGATTCTTTGTGTTAAATGAATTTCTTTCAATTCGTGAGGTACCCAAATATCAAGCTTCTTAACTAGCCCAAGACATTTTAAATGATTTTCAATTGTTGTGTGCGATACATGTAGCCTCTCCGCAACCTCTCGAACAGTTATATGACGATCCTCTTCAATTATGACTTTGATTTGGTCATCGTCAACTTCAGTAGGCCGACCAGAACGTTGCTCATCTTTGAAGGAAAAATCTCCAGAACGGAATTTTTTATACAAATTCTGACACGTGCGCTCTGTTAAGCAATTAGCACCATAAACTTCACATATCTTTTTGTGAGCCGCAGCAGCTTTCTTTCCTTTACGGAAATAAAATAGTATAATATGTCGAAAATGTTCGTTTCTGCACTCCATTTAAAATTAACCCACAACTAATAGCTTTAATAAAAATCACGCACTACTTGCTCCTGAAGTTACGTCAATGTGACTAGTATCACGCGACAAACGGTAAAGTACAGCACTAACATACGTTATACAAAAAATAAAGCAACGCTCTCTATCAGTAAAAACCGAAAGTACTTAGTTGCCAACCCAATACATACGAATGATGCATTTGTAGAATCGTTTTTGTCGGTCAAATCCCGGCATTATTTGGTCGCGTAATGTATTATTTATAACAAAGCTAGAACACGTCGGAACGGCATTTTCCTAAATTATGAACAGATTATTGGTAATTGATCTAAAATTATCCTAAATAATACAACCATTTGACAAAACATTTTATTGCATCTATCTATTACGTATTGTATAACATTTTTACGGTATAATTCTATTATTCTCAAATGTATTCAAATGAGCGTATTTGTCTAATTTGGTACGTAGACTTCCGCGGTCGTGGTCCATGCTATCTGCTTCTGGGTTTCCGGGCTGGAACCGCGTCACTAGTATATCTGCCGACGTTTCGTACCCATTTGTATGGGACATCTTCAGGGCTGAAATACTGCACTGAAACTGGCGTAAGTCGATGGGGGACGTGTTTATATATGGATAATGGGTCATGGGTCAATGGAGCGTTACGGTTACGGTTGGGTCGATTAGAGATGCAGGATTGCCAAGCGTTATGTAGGGGGTAGCCATCATCGCGGTTAAGATTATTGGGGTGCTTAAAGATCTCTATAGTTTCACGGATTTTGCGACCATAGAAGTGGTTAGTGCGGGATAGGATCTTGGTTGAATTAAACTGAATATGGTGCCCGGTTTCCAGTCTATGCTCGGCAAGTGCAGAACCGGCTATGCGCAGCAACCTAGTACAACGCTCATGTTCAGAAACACGAGTGCCGACAGACCGCTTTGTTTCACCAATATATGCCCTGCCGCATGAACAAGGAATCCTGTACACACCAGCTGATTCTAAAGAAACATGGTCTTTTACGGAAAAAGGGTCAGATAATTTGGAATGGGGTTTGAAGATGGTTTTGATGTTGTTTTTGAGAAGAACCCTACTGATGCGGTCAGTAACACCTTGTATATAGGGTAGGTGGGCTTTAGAGAGGGGGGGAGATGATGTAAGCTGTGTATTAAGTTGTGAGATTTTGGGATTAAGATGTCGATCTATGGTTCGCTGAATATTATGGATGGAGAAATTATTATTTATAAGAGCCTTGGTAACGTGACTTAATTCCTGGGATATAGAATGCTGGTCAGATATGTTGACAGCTCTTTGGACTAAGGAATTGATAACGCCCTGTTTCTGGGCAGGATGATGATGGGAGAGGGCATTGAGATACCGATCAGTGTGTGTGGGTTTGCGATACACTGAATGTCCTAGTGAACCATCCAGATGACGAGTTACCAAGACGTCGAGGAAGGGAAGGGAACCTTCAGATTCAATCTCCATGGTGAAATTTATGGAATCGTGTTGTGAATTTAAGAAAACGAGGAAGTTGTTCAAGGAATCCCGACCATGGGGCCAAATAACGAAGGTGTCATCCACATATCTGAACCAACATTTTGGTTTTTGGTCACAAGAGTGAAGAATTTGTTGTTCGAATGCCTCCATAAAAATGTCAGCGACAACAGGAGAGAGAGGAGACCCCATAGCTGCACCCGATACTTGTTCATAATAATTACCACGGAACTGAAAATAGGTGGAGGTTAAACAAGTATTCACCAGGTTGGCCAAATCATCAGGTTGGTTGTCAGTGGAAAGGATTTGACGGATTATCTGGATAGTGTCAGGTATAGGAACTCTGGTGAATAAAGATTCGACGTCAAAACTAACTAGTATATCATGAGGATCTACCATGATATACTATAGTTTATATCCTTTCTATATACACTATTGTGTAATCATAATTTGATGTATTCAATCGTAAATAAAAGAAGACAATTCCTTAGCATCGACATAGCCAATGTCTTAGTAAAGGTAAGTTTAATTTCAAGTGAAGCATTAGGACCCTAATCTATTTAGATGTTAGGCATTTATTGTTTCAACCATTTACTTGTTCAACTCGGTATTTTCTGCTTCCTATTACAGAAACTTTTAAACCTCTGAATTAGACAACTAACGGGTTATGTATCAGGAAATCGTCGGTAAAAATTTAAACTTTCTAGGCCATAAATAATATAATATAATATCATTCTGGAAACAGATCAAAATCCTTAAACAAGCCTCGATCAGCATGGCATTTATCATAGAAATTACAGATTTAGTGTGTACAAACACCTACTGGAGATGTAAAGCACAAAAAGAACAGAAATACGTTTCAAATATACCCAATTTAAATGAATCCATAATGAATTAATACTGCCTAATTATAATAAAAATTCTTCTGAATTAGTAAAAGGATAAATCATAAAATTGCTAAACGTACAAGTCAAGCTATTAATACTGTCTAACTTGAAATATCTTTAACGCATTTTTATGAAATATCTGTAATGGACTCTAACATGTCGCACTACATGAAACACGGTACGATAACATTGCCATGATAAAAGCAAACCGACCACCAGGTACAGCGTGCAATAATCAAGGACTGTTTTACGTTTTAATTGCATCGACCAGTGAATTGTGAAATAACTGCTGATTATACGTTATCTGGGAGTCTATCTGGTGCGAATAATTATTGTGTACCAGCGTGTGCAATTTGATGGCAAATAGAACAGTGCAATTTGAATTTGTAAAATGCAGACGAAACGCAGTCTATTTTATTCGTTTGATTTAAAAACGAGGATTCGTTTCTATATCGTCAAGTCGGAATAATATGAAAATAAAAAACCGAAACGAATAGGAAATGTTTGCGTTGCTATAAGAAATGGACGACGATCCTCTCAATTTGAAATATTTATTTTAACATTTGACTCGGGCTTTTGCTTGTTGTTGTTTCCCTCTATAGCGAAAGTTAAATGAATTTTTTCCACAAATCTCTTGTTTTTAACATTATATTACCAAGTCGTCTGCAAATGCATTCATTCAAGTATACTGGTTTCCTGGCCGTTCTTATATAATTCCTACTCCCATCGTGTGGGCTCGTTATTGATGCTACCAAATATACGATCAAAATTTTGACATCGTATGTCGATGACCGTCTCTATTCGAATGATTATCAAGCATCACTGTTAGTTTTTTTTTCAGAATGCCATTTTTATGTCTAAAATGATTGAACTAATTTCAAAGAGACTAAATTATTGGTTTGTTGTTTAGTAAAGTTGTTAATCTTTAGAGCTTTAAGAGGTTGATTCTCACTACCAGAACAATTGTTGATATTAAATTTAATGAAAAAGGTCGTGTAATAATCCCAGTCCACCATGTATAGCGTAATAAGGCCTCTTGGACAAAAATCTTATGTTCTAATACCGAAGACTTTTAATTTGGTGCAGGAAAAGTCTCCGATGAGCATTGGGTTGTCGTCAAAGGCGAATATAAATTTCGTTTGGAAATACATTGTTGAGAGGTTTCAATTTGTTGTCCGTCCATCCAATTGTTGGAACTCTCATATATGCTATCATTACCCGGAGAAGTAGATTTCCTTGCTGTTCATCAAAGGTACGCTATTCGGCTAGCGTTAGAAAGCGAACAAAATGTTAAACTTTATCTTTTTCTTTATCCCCAGAGACTAGTATTCGATTTTTCATCAAAGCAATGCACATCCAAATGTAGTAAGACTTACTTTATTGAATTTTTGGACAAAACTTATTCGAAGAGGTTCATGCCAAACTTTTAACATGGCATGCAAAATCTCCTAATATTCCCAAATAGAATACGTATGGAGTACTGTCAGCAAAAGGTTATGCAATTTGACATATTTATTACAGTTTCTGGAGACTCTTCGACATAAAGGGGTGCGGTACCAAAGAAGATTTTGGCCACTTATTGAAACGTACGCCACGGGAAACTAATTGTGTAAATGTAAACTAACACATTATTAATAACAAAGTAGTAGTCATTCGTTTCTTTTACTTTCAAGTATCTATCATTTACTAATTGCTAATACATCTGTGTATCACCAGAGAAAACATTTTAAAACTTGTAGAAGTTTTTTACCTCAATCAATATCCCTATATTATCTTTGAAAAAAATTCAATACTCATGAACAGCATATATCTTAAATCTAAACAAATATGGTGATTTTTTAATGGTTTATTTTAAAAAATCTAGATTCATTTGATTATTTAGAAGCATTATTCGAAAATTTTTTTTCCATAATTAATTTTCATGTACTTACTTCTGTCTAAGTAATACAATTCCAAAGTACCTTATAGTACTTTGCGGAAAATTAAGATTTACATTACATATTTTTGGTTCTTCTGCATAAAGATCAAAATTTTCTGCTTTTCGAAAACAAGATCTTATATTTTTATTACTTCTGATAAAGTTAATGAAAATACGTATTCAAAAGTCGCGTTCATGGGTAAAATTGATGAGTATTAGATTACAGGCAATTATCTTAGCTTTTGATCTTTTGCTCATTCTGCATTATGACAGTGGTAGCAGCTGCGTAAATCAATAGATGCAGCTAGGGTGTTTCTCTCGTCCAGTTGAGCATTTATAAACTTAATGATATGGGATGTATGTGTTTTGAATATTACTTTAGGTAATGGTAGGGTGTCCATTGGATGTTCTTTGGTTTGAAATACATGTTTTTGTTTTATGATGGTATTAGTGGATATCTTGTATTTATTTTAACAAAGTGTTGTGGTAATGATTTCTGGAACAGTAGTTTGAGTGAGTTTCAATATATTCTTGCTGTCTATTGTTGTTTTGATTTCGATCATCATTATTATATTTTTCAATTTCCATAATGCTGAATAGAAAGTCTCAATTATAACCGAGAGTTCGACTACTTTGTTTTTTTAAATATTTAAGACCCAAAACGACTGCAGAAGCAAATAAGTTCTATTTTCGTGGATTTGTATATTTTATCAGCCAGTACCCATATTAATATTAGTTACAACGTGTATTCTCATTAGAACGTAACGAGTTCATAAAATCTTTGAGACGTTACGGTGGTTGCGCGTTTTAATTTAAATTATGTAGTTTTCTTCCCGACCCCGTCCATTTTTCGAAGAGATTTAAAGCCATAAAGTTAATTTAATAGAAGTTCGCGTGTGTGTGTGCGTTATAAAGACGGGCAATTTTTCCTTCCTTACACACATACATATATATATATATATATAAAATATTTCATAAGTATATGAAATAGGTAATAATTATGGGGTCATAACTTTAACGTTACGTTACGACCTCGTAAAGTTTTATTAATTGTCGAGACTTAGGAATTAATTTTTAAAGCATGAAGACAAATAATTTCTTTTATGATTAATATTTTTTAATAAAAGTAATGGCTTTTCTCTCTCTCTCTTTCTCTCTCTCTCTCTCTCTCTCCCTATAGCTACGTACGATAATGTATCACGTCCTATATCTCATTTGTACGGTGCCCGTCCAAACGCAAACGTATGTACGGTTTGTATACAATTTAAATATGCTATTTAGTTATGCCTACGCTTTTTGCATTTTCATATCGTATATTTTTTGTAGGTGTACACATTAAGAACAAAACTGATCTACATGAATATTTAGAACTGTTGCTATCGTATTCAAATAATAGATATTAATAGTAAAGTTGAATCTTGTGAAAGAAAAGTGTTTTGTAATTAGTTCTTTGTATTATTAATACTTCCAAGGATTGATTACTTCCTATGATCCTCTCGTTGAACAGGGAGACGAGGAGGACTCGCACATGCATGTAATATTCACATTAATCAAATTTTATTGTACATAAAATTTGATTTGATGCGTTTTCGTACATACTTATTAAGAAGCTGTACGGATATCTAAGTACTCTTTTATATAAAAATTATTCATAACGGCAACACAAAGGCAAATAAATACAATGTTGTAAGACAAATATTTGAAATTAAATTTAAAATTTCATTTGAATCTAAGATTTTTTTGTCAATTAAAAACAATTCTAACAAAAAGAAATGTAAATTAAATAATTTGTACAAGTTCCTACCCAGAATTTTTTGTATAAATACCTTTTCTCAATCGCGAAAACGAACAGGGAAAAAAACGTAAAAAAAGTCACCTCAGATGTGTTTTTAATAAAATGCAGCGACAAAAACATTTCTTGGAATTGCCTGAAACATTAATTCAATGCAATAGCATTGATTTCACATTAGATGCGGACGCGGTCGATCATTAACGAACGCGGTCACGCGGACTGCCGCTCCGTCGCTAAGCCACTCCCACCCCGACAACTTGCTACATGTACTCAGTTTACATTGAACTTGCACACGGATCCAGTAACAGTTAAGAATTTCTATTCAATTACCGATTAAAAAGCAGTAGACCTAAATGTTAGAGAATTTTATTTGTTGTTTTGAAATTTTTTGATTTTCCAAATTATCAATTTCAGTATTTAGAATGCATATCTTTGTATGAATATAGATTTTTAGCTGTGTAATCAAACGCATTTTATTAATTATTTACAAACTAAACGTACGGAGATTATTGTATCAGCGCGGACGTTGATTTACTTCCGCGAATAATTTTAAAAGTCTTCGCGCTCATAGAAAGTTTGTACAACATTTTTCCTAATCGCCGAAATTTTATTAATAAATAATATACTTACTTATATGGGCACCAATTACTTCTTATTTTGAATATTGCTTAAAACACGTATGTAACAGGTGGCGCAAAAATAACCTTCCGATGTTTTTTGGCTGTAATTTAAAAAAAAAATGAAAAACTTTGATTCTTCTTGTGGATTATTTTTATTTGGTCTTTTAATTTTTTTACATCAAGTCGAAAATATGATTTTGGCCAAAACTTCCGGCGATAGGTCCTCACATTCTTGACGGATATTGTCTTTAAGAGCTGCAAGAGTCTGAGGCTTGTTGATATAAACCCGCGACTTCAAAAAACCCCACAAAAAGAAGTCTGCAGCGGCTAAACGTCGCAGTGTTTCACCAGTAGGCGTTGGACGGCCAGGAAATCTGCGACGAAATTCACGTTGTGCCAAAGTCACCGACCGATTATTGGTCAAATAAATAGTCACCAATATTCCGCGTTCTGGAGCAGTGTAGCGTAACATTGTTTATTAACGTGTATTTCGCATGTGTTTACTACACAAATGTCAAAACAGAACTGACATTAGGGGCCAATCGCAAAATTTATAGCATTTTCTGATAGGAGGATTACTTTTGCGCCACCCGTTATATATCGAATTGATTTTTCCTTTACTTAATTTCCACTTATTAAATATTGTTACATTAACAATTATTTAGCTTCAGACGTTTGAAGTATACTAAGTTCGTAAAATATTAGTGCATTTCGGTGTACTGTTGAGTACATAACTGTTTAAATAAGTTTTTGAAATGTTCTCACTGAATTGACACGATGTACTAAATTCACACTGTGAATTTACTAGACGCACACGTCTCGACTCCTAGCGACTTTGATGCGCTACCAAGAATTATCAGTTCTAATCGCAATCACAAAACAAATTCGGAAAAATATGCACAGCACTATCTGCTTCTGAGTTTCCGGGCTGAAACCGCGTCACTAGTATATCTGCCGGCGTTTCGTACCCATTTGTATGGGACATCTTCAGGGCTGAACTACTACATTGAAACTGTTTCAGTTTCATCAGTTTCAGTGCAGTAGTTCAGCCCTGAAGATGTCCCATACAAATGGGTACGAAACGTCGATAGATATACTAATGACGCGGTTCCAGCCCGGAAACCCAGAAGCAGATAGCATGGACCACGACCGCGGAAGTATACGTACCAAATGCACAGCACTATTTCTCATACTCTACTTACGTAAATTTATTTAATTTATTTATCGTCATTTGTTCCATAATTACTTACGATAGATTAATGATTAGTGATTTTTCCTATTTTATTTTTTAATCTATTGTCGTACATTATTGAAAAACTTGTTTTAAATATCAATTAGTATTTCCGTGTAAATGTATTAATATATTCTAAGTTGCTGCGATTTTCTCTATCGTCTTTTTTTTAATTTTCCAGTGATGTTTTTGAGAATTTCTTTATTCGAGTTATTTTACAGACCTTTTGCATTTTAAAATATTTCTAATTCATTTTATATGAAAGCATTAATAGCACACACAACGCAATAGTCATAGCAGCACCATTTACATTTATTATTGATGCCCTTAGCTTCGTTTCATTATATTACGTGATTCAAATCTATTAAATCCAATATCGCTTTTTAATTCAATTTTTTGTTATCTTTTGTTAGTTTCTAACACTGTCGTCTGTCAAATTTATACTTCCTTCGAAGTAGATGTGTGAATTGTAAATTTAGTTCAAGTTTTTTCAGAATGAGGCGTGTGTGTATTTAATAATTTATCCACATTTTTTAATTTTAGGTCTTATTTTGTGAAAAATTTAATACAAACTTTTTAAGTATACAAAATACGAACGAACTTTTGGCGATAGATGTAATATTAAGAGTTGCCATTGCAACCGGTGCTTAGGAAGTTATGTATGAGTTGAATTCGTTCAAGAACTTCTAAATAACACAAATTAACATATCAAGGCAACGGCGTCAAAGCAACACACATTTAGTATAAATGGAAAAAAGAACAGCAGGAGTGCCACAATAAATTCATACATAATTCGCTCGCAAGAGAGCACACACGTCTAGTGGGCGAAATGACTGGTGCGAATTAAAAATACCACGATGTCTCATGTTGTCGGACGCAACATCAGAATCCAAAAAGCCGATGCGGAACAGAAGCCAACGGCGGCGACAAACGGCAGGGAGAAGTATTACGGTCATGGCGTACAGTCAAGCGGCGTTCTGTCCTTGACACGCGGCGGCCTTACTCTTCTTGTTGATAGGAAATAAGGTCAGTGAGTAAGTCGGGTTGGGTTTGGGGTCATGGTCTCTGATCGTTGACCTAGGGGAGATTCACCCGGTTTTATCTACACAGAAGTTGCCACTGCCGCTTTCCTGCCCGGCTCGGCTTGCCATTTTGCACCCTACACACCGCATGCCGTCGTTTACACTGTGCTTCCTTCATCGAACGCCCGAGTCAGACGTCTGGCTTTAACGCCCTTTCTCGCTTCGACACTTTTATTTTCCTTTTCTGACTAAGCGAGCGAGCAAACCGTTACGTGCAGATATAGAACGTTGCGTCTGGGGGATTTTTATCTGGGAAAAAAAAAACCCTCGGGTGATCGTTTTGGGAAGATCCGGTTTAACCACATCATCTTCAGCCAACACAACACACTTTCCCGACGAACCGACGTACACATACACGGAAAACACGCGATTCCGAGAGAGCAACGGCAAAGACACACAGAAGGATTCGACTTCACGATGACGACGGCGGTACAAAAAAAAGCGAGATAAAGGAAACGCAATCGAGGACGAACGAGCTAGACGAGGAAGGATAACCACGCTTCGAGTGGTCTACAACTTTACTACTATACGGTTTTACTACGCCATACTACGTCGTTGTTAGCAGAAAGCGTAGACGTTCATTCAGTGTTTTTGCCGAGAGCCGCTTGTGTCGAATGTATGTGTTTGTACGTAGTGTACGTGTCAGTCGATGTGGTTGATGCCTACGTCGTGAAAACAAATGGAACAGAACGGAACGAGGAGTGTAAAAATGCACGCCAATCTGTTACAGAAGAATGCGAAATAACCATTCTCAATTCGATTGCATCTGCTTTTTGTTGAACATTCCTACAACTCTCGCACTTTGCTATTACAATTAGAAGTGAAATATTTTAGGAAAATAAAGTATTTGTAAAATTTGGAAAGTACGAAAGTGCAGTCGCTACCGCAATAAGTTTACAAGTTTTGGTCTATCTTTTTGGGTCTAACTGTAACGATGTCAGGCCAAAAAGAGGGCTCTCGAATAATTAACCGATGCGTACAATATTCTGTTGTCAAAAAAATATTCTATTGTCTGTGGATACTTGATATTGCCCACCCGGTATAGTTTCTTGGATAAAAAAAAACCAAATAAAATTTTTAATTCCAAATTCAAATTATATAATGAATAATTAAGGTGATTGTATCAGCACACAATTGTGTAAGAATTGAATGTGGCCATCTTCAAGGTTGCTGTTGAAATTCACTGATGCCACTCTAAAAAGAATGGAGGTGTTATAATTTAGTGTTCATTAGTTTAAAGATAATTATACGTTAATATTAAACATTAATATTATTTATGTCCTACTAGATACGTATTTCAACAATAAAGTTGTCATCTTGAGTAGTAATTGAATACAGTTTTAAACATGGACTCATAGTAAAACTACACATAATAAACACGAAATACTCTGCTAGACGTCCGCACAAACGTTTTGTGTTAAATTATTACTTAAGATGGCAACTTAGTTGTCGATATAAGTTTTTTTGCATTTTTGTTATAACTTCAAATAATAATAATAATTTTATTTCTGCCCAACATGACAATTTACTATTAGAAAAACTATAAATATTGAATTTATTAGAAAGAAAAAAATTCAAATAATAAATCAACATTTTCTAACAGAACCCTACACACGATGTTCAGTTGCCCAAAGATCCTTCCTAAAATTCTCCAGAGGTACACTCACTTAGGATTTTCATAAAGGCCTCAATAATGTCATTTTAGGATTCGCAACAAACAATAATAGTTGGGTAAGCAGTGTCATGCTTAAATTTAATATCGAAACACTTTAGCAAAAGCTGATGCAACAATAGCTTGAGACTCCAAGTATTCTTTGTTGCTATGGATGTAATTTGTTGGGTATTCTTAATGCGTTTCTCTTCAAATTGACAAAAGACTAAAATTGGGTTTTCGAGGAACTTTCCATTTTTTGTGGTAATGACTAGTAATAATAGACATTTCTTTATAATCTTAGTAAACCATGGACGATCAATTTTACTCGAAGAATATCCCTGCATAGGCACAAACGAAATCAAAACATAATAGAATTCTGTATGAAAAGTAATAAGTATCATATCTGATAAATAGAGCAAACATCTGAAGATACTATTCTATAGAATTCCTTATTTTACTGAAAGAAATGGTTTTTGTCATCGAATTTTTAAAAAATATTTTCTATGAGCAAGATCTTACATCAAAAAGTATCAGGTTGTTACAAATGTAATGTCCGTTTTTTCCTTCAGTCTGAACTGAATCGCACCTGTGTGAAGACGTGTATGTTTTTGGTGAAAATTATTATTGTATTTGTAGAAAAGGGTATTTATTTTGAAGTGTGTACCTGTTCCATTTCTTGGAAAGATTAATACACCTGTCCTTGTCTCGCCTATGGAAATGCTGTCGGCAAGAGATATTCGGGCAATTTACCTCTTTCAATTTAAAAAGGGATTAAATGCAGCTGCAGCAACGCGAGAAATTAATCAGACGTTCGGTGAAACCACGTGTAATGAACGCACATTACGGCGATGGTTTAAAAAATTCAGCGAGGGAAATTTTGATTTGGAAAATGAGCCTCGCGGATATGCGCGTAGCACCGTTAATGACGACGAGCTGCGTGTAGAAGTTGAAAGTAATCCGTCGACAACAGTGCGTAGCCTTCCAGAAACATTTCAAGTGTCCATTGCCACCATTAGTCGTCACCTTTTTTCGATTGGCAAAGTGAAGAAACTCGATCGATGGGTGCCGCACCAATTAACGGAAGCCAATAAGCTCCGTCGATTAGAGGTGGCTACCTCTTTGGCTAATCGACAGAAAGTTGAACCGTTTCTTCATCGAGTGGTAACGTGTGACGAAAAGTGGATACTTTATGATAATCGGAGACGGTCAGGACAATGGTTAGATCAAGGCAAAGCACCAAGACAGCATGCACGAGCATCACTTCACCCGCGAAAGATTATGGTGACTGTATGGTGGACCAGTAAGGGTATTATTCACGATTAATTTTTGCAGCCTGGTGAAACCATCACGGCAGCGTCCTATTGTGCCGGACCGGAAACTATACATGGAAAATTGAGCCGTTTGCAGCCCTAACTAGTCAATAGACATGGACCCATACTTCTTCATGATAATGCAAGACCTCATGTTGCACGACAGACAATCCAAAAACTTTCGGAATTTGCTTACGAAATTCTCCCTCACCCACCTTATTCACCTGACCTTTCGCCAACTGATTTTCATTTTTTCCAAAGTTTAGACAATCACTTAAAAAATAGGGACTTCCCTGACCGGGAGTCTGTAATAGCAGTGCTTGAGCAATATGTGAGCCGTCAAAACCTAGATTTCTTTTCAAAGGGAATTTTTCAGCTTCCAGGCCGTTGGCAACAAACTATTGATGTAAATGGAGACTATTTTGCAGAATAAATATTTATATTTTTTTAAATTTAGACTTTTTTTATTCCTTACAAAATCGGACATTTCATATGTAACAACCTGATACTTTCTACAATAACTTTTTTCTCAAACGTTTGATTGGTAAAATTAACTACCCTGTGTATTTGTTCAAAAAAGGACTGTCGTTATCTGAATGCATATTGATAATATGAAAGCAGGATACTGTAACTGACGTTCTTCGTAGTAGGAGCAGTTTTTCTTTAAAGCTTAGCTTAAGATAAGAAGAAGATGGCTGAGTCTCTATAATACATTGCAACATAATCGTTAAAATCTTAATAATACATTGTCACCATATTCAATATATCACCGACTATACTTTCTGCACGGTAAAAAAATTGTTAATTTTTGTTGTTGTTAGTTTGAATGCGTAAAAGGTTATGCTTTATGATACCGATTTGATTTCATGAGTTGGCCTAGTTTCATTCACATCAGTACTTTCTACTTGGTAACCTTGTAAGTTGATTAGTGATAAGAAAAACAGTCCATTTCCTATGTTGGTGAATTTTTATTTGTTACGGGAAGTTTTCAATCCAATTCAGATTATTATTTTCCGTGTGAAGATGCTGAAAAATTATCCAATTCCACAATTCTTTCTGAATTCATAAGTCCCACTACGTGTGCACGTGCATGTACATGCACGTCGGTATTTCATGTTTATGTAATCATGAATTTTATGCTACCTCATCGCATGCGTAGGGTGGATGAAGTTCATTAGTTTCGTTTGGTAGACACATAAATATGTATATTCGTATGCAGGCTAATTTCATCCGCACAGGTCTCTCTCCGTCTGTTTCTCTTTCGTCCCATTACCCGAGTCAATTATAAAACATTAATTCCAGTTCGGACCACCCAGGTCAGTGTCTGTGTTCTCTTCACTGCGCGAGATATTTATGTCCGTTTATCTTAGCCGGAGATTACTGTACCAGATTAGAGATAAAAGGTTATAAATAAATTAAAAAGCCAATACGTTTTCAATGGACGTTCGCGCGCGCACCGATCTCAACCGTACACAACAAAAGCATAAAAAACATGTATTGTTAATGTCAAATGAACATCTTGTGCAACAGCGATAGCCAAGATCTATTTGTGAAGATCATAAATTTATATACACATTAATATACACGGGTCCCATCTGTTCATATGCAATAACTATACCAACAGAAGCTTTTCCACGTTATCTCACAATAATAATAACAACAATAAATCCTTATTGTCCAACAGTGGTTTCCAATTATACAGCATGGCAACATGAAAAGTAAATACAAACAAATGAAATAATTATAAATCAGACATTTAAATAATTCTAAACCACAAGGCAGCTAAATAGTTGTATGTCAAAACTGTAAGACTAGACTCAGATTCTAAGTAATAAGTCATACAGTAATACTGATATTCTGAATAAGTCAATCAGCAATGCGACACGTTAATGTTATAGGTGCTCTCTGAAGAACATTGGTCCTTGCCGTCGTAAGATGGAATCTGCTTTCATGTTTGGAGTTATGTCATAGTCTATACAAAACTCTATATACATAGTATGATGAGCGCGTGGATTGCAATGTTTAGATCCTAAGAAATGCTATGCAATAGAATAGATAAAGAGCGAGCTATTTAAATCACATTTTGTATACTTTGCATTTGTTGCATGAATAGAAAAAACAGTTTTTTTAATAAATAGTTAAAGCATTCAATCGAAATTCCTGGCAGAAATTCTAGGAACATGAAAAGCCACTCGTGACAAAAGAAACTCGTAATCAATCCTGCTCTGCAATAAATAAGAGATTGCATTCCATGTTTGGAGAACAATTCTACTCGACTGATTTCAATGGGTGGAAACGCTCCATCTTGTGTGACAAACATTTTGGGAATCGTCTATGTATTGGACCAAGCAGTAAGCAGTGAGCGTAATAAAAATATTTTAAAACTCCAATTACTTTAAAGCACTTAGAATTACATGCAAATGCTCAAATTGCCAGCTGATGGTCGAAAGTAAGTCCCAAAACTACTCTCATCTATTTTGTAGTCCAACAATAATGATGCACCTTTTCTTGCATATGTAACTACGTAACATTTACTCACAATCAGCATTAGTTGAAAAGTGTTGCATCATGCTTCAGTGTATTCCAATCTTTGTGGCAATTTATAAGTGTCCTCAACGATAGCTATTTATAGTAAATCTTAATATTATTAGAATATGCTAGCACAAGACAATTGATGTCTAATAAAATATCAAAAATAATAAAACGAAAAGTAGTGGCCCCAAATCCGATCCTTGTGGAACCACAGAGCTGCTTACAAATTCATACGATGAAAAACCATAAGAGATTGTAGGAACATGAAATCGATGAATTCATAAAACAAAGGTTCGTTAAGAGCTTTTGTGTCTTTTACCAAAAAAAAATCGAAAGAAGCGAAGCTATTTTTTTTTCCTTAAAATATCTATAATATACCATTAATTTATCCAAGCATTGTACTTAAAAATATAATAAAATTATAGTAAACAGAAGCATTTACAGGTGTGAAGCAATTCTGCTGTTATCTATATGCTTGTTTTAATTCTAAATCCTTTCAAATTCCAAATACATTTTCGTTCGTTATTTCAGCTCCTTTTCCCCGAAACAATCAATTCTCATTTGCGAAACAACGACTTTTCGTGTTTCGATATAAAGTCGAATCTAGCAAGAATAAAACTGCACTTCATGAAAGGAATATAAATTAGATTTTATTCGATTGAGGAGGGATAAATGTATGGGAAATGTTATCGATTATGAAATGGGAAACACGGCATTCGAGCCTAATAAAGAAAACAGATCCTTCCGAAAGGGTGATCCAGTAATCTGACTCGACGTTTTGATGTGGGTTATGAATATATGTACATACGTTCATACATATAGAAAGGTATACAGGCGTGCGACACACTGGAAAGAAAATCGATAGTTTTATAATGCCTTTGATTTATTTGTTGTTGATAGTTATTTTACGGGGAAATAATTGATGTATAGAGCATTGATAAGAAATAGAACGGCAGAAGAATACGAAGACGGGATGAAATATTCTCAGTTAGACATTTGTTTTCGGACTTTTCTTCTAACTCTGCACACTTGGTCCAATGGCATGCAACTATCTCTTATACTATATATTTATTTAGACATTATAATGTGGTTTCAGCTAAACTTCTCTTCAACCAATCATTTCTTTAAATTTCTGAGCCGGAAAAAATCTTTGTAGGTGAGCAACGAACTGATGTTATACTATACCAAGTGGATCAGCAGCCATTACGGCTGCCGAAGTTCCTTGAATTTTTGCGTTGAAAAAATGTTAAGTCTATTATATTTGATCTCTTTTTTACTATGTAGGTGAGATGGATTAAGAGTACGAAGAAAAAAATTTAACAGAAAATAGTAACTTCTACTTAATACTAATATTTTTCAATCGATATTTTTTCCACATTGAAGCAAGTATATACTTCATGTATGAAATGATGTGTTTTGTAAAATTATCCCTTCTTATAGCTATTCCATGTGTGTCTTTTTTCATAATCGTAAATTTTGCTTAATCAATCATTCTTAATCCGAAAAAATGTATAATTAAATTTCGAAGTGGATTGGCTTAAATCAGTTGATTTTGTACCATACGATCATTGGAATGCGCTTCCATCAAATACAGATTCCCGAGTTCTAGCATACTTCCAAGCCAACAGAAGGCAAAAATCGAGATAATATTTCACATGCTAGTATAGACTGAACACATATTTACAACTATGGGTTACATTCGTTTCAATATTTGGTCAAACGTCCTATAGCTTGAATTCACTTTGACATGGGATCGCTACAGGCTTTTACGGTGTCTTGCAATTTTTCTATCTTCTTTCCAAACAAGTAAATTGAGATTTAGAAACGAGTAAACAATAGATTTATCAACACAGACATTCTCGACTGGATTGAGATTCCGCTGAATTTCCAGGCCAGGGCGAATCCAGAAACATTTTGGACAGATTTCGCCATATGCTGCGAAACCCCATCTTGTATAAAGATGGAAGGATTTCTCTCTGCATCTAGTGAAGTAATAAAGGACACCAGAAGACTTTCTATTACATCTTCTACAACTCTCCGAAGGTATTCGTTTTACAAATTTGATAGATAAATACAAAAATGTGTGTAATGTATGTACATGAATAACACTAGTATGTATTATTTCAGAAAAATTCCATACTTTCAATTAACTTGTAAAATCTTTTCCCAGTCGACCGACAATAATTTTTATTTTCCGCGTAATTGTCGTCAATTCCTTCTAAATACTGTTACTCATTTCACGAAACGATACAGAATAACAGCAATGATAACAACGCAAATTCAATAATATTATTATGTATCCCCCTCTCCACTCATGTCTCTCTGTCTCTCTTCCCGGCTAGCTTCCCCTTCCATTTCGTCTTCTCTAAAATTCGATGCACATAATTCAAATCGTAATTTCGCTAACAATATTTATCAGGAAAATTTAATAACATCGCCCTGGCAATTTGGAAGCCGTACACCATATTAGCATACAAAGCATTTAATTAAGTCGCTAACGGCCAATATGCACACCATCTTAAAACTTCCTCCTTTATAATCCCCACTCCTTCGATTCCCTTTTTGTCTACCTCAAGCGCCATCGATGATGCAGTCAGTTGTTTTCCTTTTTACATAATATGATAATGTGGATAGTTACTATATTAACATAACCTTGAACCTCGTAGTAAGAAACGCGCCAGATTTCCTTTTAATATTTTGATATCGTGTGATGTGAGGTAATTTAAAAACGGCCACGTTTCTGATAAGACTCGAATATCAATTTGTTATTGTTGTATATGGTGATTGCCAATGCCGACGATCTTCTACGCTGGCGGTCTAGAATTTTAAGTATTTTTGTCTCTTGACTCAATTTAAATAGTGTTATTTTGAGAAATGAAATACTTCGAATATTCTATATGCAAATGCTGGGCTAGCCTATATTGAATTGAATATATGAAAATTAATTTAACCACTTTGTCACTTTAGTTTTCGCCTTTGGATGACAGAAATTTTCTGAAACATTCGAATTTTTGAGAATTCGAATTCGTGAATACTTCTGCGGCGTACAGTACTTCTGACATTGATTAAAAGTTGTATCGATTTATTTGAATGAACATTATTCGTTGTTTATTGAAACAATTATACTCTTGTAAGTTTGTTTAAAGTGTTTACACCTCCACATATGAACTTTACATCGTCTTTGACAAATTTCAGGCGTCTTGGTTAAGATTTTATGTGGCATTGTTCCCAATCCCGTATCGATTTTAGATACTGCTCCTTGGTAAAAATCTGGATGTCGTTCATGGAAAAGTTGCATTACTTCCTTATGAGTTCGACATCTGTCGACATACCTAATCATCAAAAATTTCAATCATCAAGCGCAACCATAAATGACAACAAATTGTTACAATGTTATTGACACAATTTCAAACATTTTCTCGGAAAATATATTTTTAAGGTCAGAAGCTATTAAAGATAGAGATGCTAAGTGTGTTTTTTTTTCGAAAACGCACTTGAAAATTCTATCCGAAATTGGCATAAAGAATATGACAATCCATTAAAAGATGATATGATATCATAACTCAAAAAATTGTAACGGCACAGGCAGCGCCACTAGAATTCTCGCTTCGGCGTTTTTGTAAAATAAAAATAAAATTTGTAAAATATTTACAGTTTCCATACACTATACATCTTTCGACGTTTCTTGACATTCATTCTGTTGTAAACAAACTTTCTCAATTTATTCTTTACTCTCGAAATACCCTGCGCCTTCTTTTCTCAACTTGCTTCCTAATGAAACTTCAACGGAAGTAATTGTTTTCAAATTATGCAGGTTTTATTAAAACAAATGTACAATTCACATTGATTAAATGCAAGCAATAAAGGTGCGCTTGACTTTGAAATAACCCTTATTTAACTCTCGCGGAATGAAATAGACGACCCGAACAGATGCAACAAACCATTTGACTAATTAAAGTACACGAACGTAGAACGATTCCTCGGAGATGTGTATGCGTTCTTTGCAATTCTTAGGTGCCTTCAGTCTTACAGTCTTAATAAAGATATGAAAGTTTCTGCAAAGTTTATTTTCAGTACGTACATACATACATATATATGTATGTACCTTGTTATTGATTAAGTAAACGTAGTCTTATTGTTGGCGTACATATTTTATGTAAAAGACAAATAGATTGCAACGTTGGAATAAAGGAAGCATTTCTGTTTGAAGTACATTTGTTTGTGAATCGTTACGTAAGTGTGTTCATGTTCAGAATAACTACATAGACAACAAGCATTGACTCGACTACGTGCATAAATAAGTTTCTCTTGTTTATTAAAAATTGTGTTCTATATAAACACGATGATAACGATTTCGATGATGTAATCATTCCGCCGTCTTTCTGCTGCCTTTCATTTTGGCCGACTTTGGCTCCAAAGAACCAGACCTGCATGTGCAAAATAAATAGAGGAATTCTATTTAATATTGTCATCATTTGATTACTTAAATTACTTAATGCCAAGAGTAAATTTACAAAAGAAATCGAAGTAGACGTCTGTCAAAGTACGAGAATAGATTAGAAAGTCTATAGAATGAGACGGACAACAAACAAATTTTTGGGGAAAATTTTTCTATGCTCCATCGTTTGTTTAAGGATAGGCATGCAATTACCCTTACGTTTTTGTTGTCTCTGGTTATAAAACTTTTAAAAAATATATGGCTTCCCAGAAACAGATATCCGAATACCAAGGGGGGCAATCCAATCGACTTCCAGAAACCAGCAATGACATTAAACACACTAAACAGAGTGAGGAACACTCGCCCCCACGAACTGTAAAAAAATTCGTATTAATTTTTTTACGATTGTTTCTTTTCTACTCAACACATTTAGTTCAATGCTTTTCCTGTCAACTCTTTAAAAAAATAAGAACTATCTGGCTTTTTTGATTTCAGAATTTAAGAATTTCCTCCCAAACAATCATTTCTTCAGATTTGGAAACAAAATGAAATCCGACTAAGCAAGTCTGGTGAATTCAATTAACAAGAATCGTAATTTAGGTAGTTTCGCGGACGTTGCATTGTTCTGGCGCTACAAGACCTTCTTTACCAAATCATCCCTTTTAGCTTTGACTTCTATCTAATCTCCCATCAATGTCTTCCCGGGTTATAGGTAATCAATAAAAATGATTCCTCGAAAGTGAAAAAAAAGGTTGCAGACAATTTTTCAGCAAACGGAATCGTCTTGGTCTTCTTTCGAATCGACTTACCAGGTTATGTCCACTGTTTTGATTGCTCTTTAGTCTCCGGAATGTAGCAATGTATCCAAGTTTCATTGACAGTTACAAAACGTTGCAAAAATTGTTTTAATTACGTTTGAACATGTTTAGATATTGCCGTGAAATGATCAATCTTATTTTTGGTAAAGCACCATTTTTTCCACCCATAGAAATATTGACGCAACATGCAATCGTACGCGATCGTACGAAAGATTTATTTTCTTTCCTGTCCTTCATCACGATTTCGCGAACTATATCCAATTGCTTCTTCATCGGTAGTTATTCTTAGTCTGCCCGAAAGCGGTGTACCCTCTACGTTTGTCCTCTCATGTATAAATTCAGGAACCCAGTTTGCAATTGCTGTGGGAAATGAAGAAGACTTACAATGAACTTCGTCTAATTCCGCCTTTACTTGTTCAGCATTTAAATCTCTCTATTAGTTTTTATTCATAATTAGGAAAATGCACGAATTGTTTAGGTGCGATTTATTCGAAGATTTGACAGAAATTTTGCAAACAATGGCACTTCCGAGACAAATGTTGATTCATTTGGGAAACATTCCCGATCTATTTTAGTGGATAACTTATTTGATGGAACCTGTGGTTGATTAACTTAATCAGTAAGGTTGATATTTAACCCCTTTCCACATTAACTGTTGTAATTCTGTATACGTATTTCGACAACCAAGTTGTCATCATCAGCAGACAACCGCTCAGAACCAAGATGTACACTGTGTACACTGTGTACGTCTTGGTTCTGAGCGGTGTAGATCGCGTACGGAGTTTGTTTTTCGTACAGGTGTTTTTTCGCCGTGTTTTACCAGGTGCGACACTTTAAAATTGTCTGCTGATGATGACAACTTGGTTGTCGAAATACGTATACAGAATTACAAAAGTTAATGTGGAAAGGGGTTAAATATCAACCTTAGTGATTAAACGTATTTGATATTATTTGTCAGTTTACAAAGACTTAGATTCGGAGAAAACACCAAATTGATAATTATTTAAATTCCGTACTTATCTAGCTTTTTTTAAAAATAAAAACTACATGTGTATACATACGTAATCTATTTAGCGAGAATGAGGAAGTTCGGTAAACAAACTTTGCATAAAGTTCTATTACTGCTTATAGTAATATTCTTCTTTTAATGTATTCAAATCTGCATTTACAGATTCGCACCTATCAATTCTATTTGAAAATCAATTCGCGAAATTCCCAATTACAGTTATTACACGCAGTTATCTATCACTTTCCATTGCCTATTAATTTATGCAAATCACTTATTGTGTGTATGTGGAAGTATTTTTACACGCCGTGCTCGGCCAATCGAAATGACAGATATTTGTCGATTTTCGTGATCGTTAGATATCTAACCGCGCATTGTGAAGTACGTAAAATTGCAATGCTCCATTGCTCTTTGCAAGTTATGCACACATTCATTCTGACAGAGGCGGCTCACATATAAACGTCGGTGTGTTTAGTTGATTTTTGCGCTTTAGGGAACACCATAAATCCGTTTATATTAAATCCGTGTACAGCAATGGAGCATTATAAATGGGATATGTGTCATAGTTACGAAGAGTTCTTACGGCAATTGCTAAAGAAACAAAAGATAAACGAGTTTAACATTTGCCTACTACGTACAGTCACGTTAATATCGCATACAAATACATATTTCCTATCATTTACAAAAACCACTCCGCTATTAATATGTTACTACATGAACGTATAGATAATGAACAGGGTAATTTACTTTTCTTGAATTTATTTCACCTATTTTGTTTGCTTACCATATTTATGATGGTTTTCATTTCTGGGCTCCCAGAAATCGGTTTCTGTTTATACACAGTCTGTCGCATATATACATATATATATATATATATATATATATATATATATATATATATATACACATATAAATAATAATTTCAACAATATTTCATAAGACATAAATTTCTTCATACATTTTTATTTCTTTTTTTTGATGTACTTATTGTGCTTTCTAAGATGATTCAAATAAGTATCATAGAAATGCCTAATATGCAACTTGCTTGAAAATAAATGATTCATTAATAAACTCTCTTTTCCAATATATCCACAATCTGTCGCAGAAAAAGACCGAACTTTTTTAAAATAATAACAAAAGCTTCCTATTTTGGTAAAATTCATCTATTTTATTCAAGTAGTCACTTTTGGCTTCAATACAACGTTTTGCACGGTCAATTAACATGTCGAATGAATTTTTAAGTTCATCTTTAGAGGTGTCCTTCAAGATCGCTGTCGACGATTTTTTAAAGGTTTCAATGTCGGCAGAACGCTGTCCATTCATCGGCAAATGTAATTTGGAGAATAGATAGAAATCGTAAGGGGCCAATTCCGGTGAATACGGTGAATGGTGGATGGTTAAAATGCCATTTGTAGTTAGAAAATCAGTGACATGGTTCGAGCAATGAGATGATACATTATCATGCATCATTTTCACGATATCGAGGGCGCGCACGACGAATACGCGCCGGAAGACGCTTTATAACAGCAAGATAATATACAACATTGACTTAAACAGTCAAAGACTAGTTGGTATAAGCTCTTTGTGCACTATGCCTTTTGAATCGTAAAAACAAATTAACATTGTCCTCGTTTTTGACTTTTCCAAATGGCTTTTTTCATCTTTCTTCGCTTGGATGCTTCCATTCAAAACTTCACGTCTCATCGCCCGTTACAATAGAATATTTGAAGATTTCGTCCTTTCTTGAGTCTTTAATCAAGTCTATACAATGTTGAATTCAGTTAGCTTGTGTGGTACTAACCTTGCACAAATCTTTCTCAGTCCCAAATGCTGTGTCAAAATGCGATGAAGATTTCGGCTCATTTCTGATAAATTCACGCACAAGTTCGATGTTACTTTCCATAACCACAGATTCTTTTGCGCTAGGATGTTCGTCGTCATTTATCTCTGCACGACCGTCTTTAAGTCGTTTATACCACTCGTAAACACCAGTACGTTATAAACACGCATCACCATACACTTATTTCCTCAAATTAAAGATTTCAGTAAACGATTTACCGACTTTAAAACAGAATTTGATATTTGCGCTTTGTTCAAGATTCATTTTTCGATCAATGCCAAATACACACTGTTACTATATGCGCAATTTCTCTGTTTCTAATAATGCAAATGTCATGATCTGCCTTACCAACGCATATTTTTTTTAATAGATGGCGCAACTAAGAATTATTATTTTAAAAAAGTTCAGTTTTCTCTGCGACAGACTGTACAAAATTTGGATAATATTTTAATAGCTCGTTGTAGGTAATTTTGATACAAATTGAAGCGAAAAGTTTCCAAACCAGTTTCTAACTTACGAGTACATAGAAGAATTCATATTTTATATCGTTTTTTTTTAAAATTATATTTACAAAGTTAATTAAATGATGTAGTTTTTACTTAATGAATTCACAAAGTTCTTTGAAAACGCCATCTTTAAAGCATAATATAAAAATAACCGGCCTTGGGTAGGCACAAAATTATATTAATTAATCGACAAATGATTTTGCAAACTACAATTAATTTACAGGGAAACACGCACAACAACTTTAAAAAATAATAATTTGAAAAAGGAGATTTGAATACACAAACAGAATTAATCACATTAGTATTGAAGAAGAATATAAACATCTAATAAATGGTGTAATAATAAATATATTAAATGAAAATATCAACACAAAATTGATTAGGTTTAAAATGGCTTTAACACAAGATCAAGAGCTACCTGCTTCTGGGTTTCCGGGCTGGAACCGCGTCACTAGTATATCTGCCGAAACTGAGTTTCAGTGCAGTAGTTCAGCCCTGAAGATCTCCCATACAAATGGGTACGAAACGTCGGCAGATATACTAGTGACGCGGTTCCAGCCCGGAAACCCAGAAGCAGATAGCATGGACCACGACCGCTTAAGTCTACGTACCAAATTAACAAGATAAAGAGACTTGTGGAGTATTAACTGTTTCACCAGGTTTCAACAGTTCGTAATACACCACACTACTCTCGTTCCACCAAGCACAAAGCATTGTCTTGCGACAAAAAGGATTTGGCCTTAAAGTCGATGAGCCCGCTTCCCCAGGTGATAACCATAATTTTTTGCGCTTACAGTTTTCGAAATATTGGGTCTGGGAAAAAGTTCGTGGCGTTTTTCCCGATAGATGGCATTGGTTGCCGATAACTAAAGAACAACAAGTCACAGCGACACCACCGACGGCTCGTTTTTTAGATGACCTTCCGAACGTTAGTTTGAGCGTAGAAACATTGTAATCGGTGCAGTGGTTGGAAAGTTATTCGCACTTGAAAATGGAGAAGAATAATGAGAAATTTCGCTATATTCTGCAATATTATTATGATAAGGGGAAGAACGCTGCGCAGGCTTGTGATAAAATTTGTGCTGTGTACGGTGAAGGTACTTTATCGAAATCTGTTGCGCGGAAATGGTTCGCTCGCTTTCGTTCTGGAAATTTCAATGTGAAAGATGAGTCACGCTCCGGTCTTCCAATCACTGAAAAATCTGATGAAATTCTTGAAAAAGTCCAACAAGATAAGCATATCAGCAGTGTTGATATTGGCATGGAGCTAGGCATTGACCACAAAACTGTTTTGAACCATTTACACAAAGCTGGTTACAAAAAAAGCTTGACGTATGGGTTCCTCATGAGTTGAGCGTGAAAAACATGATGAACCGAATTAACATCTGCGATGCGCTGCTGAAACGGAATGAAATCGAGCCGTTTCTGAAACGTTTAATAACCGGAGATGAAAAATGGATTACGTACGATAATCGGAAGCGTAAAAGATCGTGGATAAAGGATGGTGAGCCGTCACAAGCGTTCGCTAAGCCAACATTGACGCCAAAAAAAGTGATGCTGTGTGTATGGTGGGACTGGAGGGGAATCGTCCACTACGAGCTAGTTCCAACTGGTCAGACGATTGATTCTCAACTCTACTGTGCACAACTAGAGAGATTACGCCAGGCGATTGAAAGAAAACGGCCCGAATTGATTAATAGGAAAGGTGTTGTCTTCCATCATGACAACGCCCGACCACACACTTTTTTGATGACCCGTCAAAAATTGAGAGAGTTTGGTTGGGAAGTTTTGATGCACCCACCTTACAGTCCGGATATAGCACCCTCTGACTATCATCTGTTTCGATCTCTGCAAACTCTCTCAATGGAATTAAGTTGGTTTCAAAAGAAGCCTGTGAAAACTACTTGATTCAGTTTTTCCCAGAAACCACAGAAGTTTTTCACCGATGGGATCATGGATCTACCAAAAAAATGGCGAAACATTGTCGATAATAATTTTCGGTTTAAATGAATTCGTCCACGCGCCATGCGGGGACCAGTTGAATTTTACTGAAAAAACGCCACGAACTTTTTCCCAGACCCAATAAATTCATTTTTCATCATCCGTCACTATTTGATGCAGAAACGACTTCCAATCATACTATTCAAGCAGAATTTCACATCCAATAACTTCTGTAAACTTTTTTTGGTCGGCCAGAATATCCTTTGTCTTGCACATCGAAATTACCACTTTTGGTTGTCGTAACCACGCTTCACATGTTTTTATGGTTGGAGCATGGTTACCGTAAGTCTCTACTAGCAAACGATGACTTTCCCAGGCTTTTCTCTTTTGATTAAATAAAAATAGTAATGCGTGCCGCAAATGCACTTTTTCAGGCACGAAATTCGACATTTTCAAGGAGGTATAAATCTATGATAATATTGCTTCCGCATAATGTAACATGCATGGCTTTGAAGCTTGATCAAATCATAATATAGCATAGTTAAGCCTAACGACTGGTAATGACTTTCCGGTTCACCTGGTATACGATATAATATTATTTACTTTAATTATTTATACTACGCCACTGTTAAAAATAACAGTCGACAAACTCTAAAGAAGGAGATAGCTATATATTCATGGATACCTATAAAGATATATCTCCAGTAAAACGATAAAGTAATGTTACTGTTCTTGCTTTATCATTAGAAATATGTGTTACGCAAATTCAGTGAAAGCAGAAACATGATTAAATGTTGTAATTACGTCAAATATATACCGTCAAGATAAAACAGCAACACGGCACAAAACACAATCATTTCCGCGTTTAATAATGTAATTGATCAATTTAAAAATGAATTTTTTAGTCAACCGTTCACAAAGTCAACTTTCTATAACATTTTTTGATGCTGCAATTTCTTGCGTTACGTGTGCACCTTGTACATGCAATACGAGGAAAACACAAAAGGAGTTGTTATCAATCAGAATGGCACTTTTAACGTTTCGAGGTTAGCGCATTTTTTTTATCACATCGGTAATTACGATGATGGTAAAACGGATATTTTTCTGTTGCATATTAACGTTATAAAATCAATTATATACATAAGTAGGCCAACTTTCAGTTCTTACAAGGATTATTTATCACACAAGAATCATTTAATAACTGTTTGGCACATATATTTGACTTAAGTCTTTAACGTTGTGAAATTTTGATATATTGCTTGTTGCCTGTTTCCTTATAAATTAGAGGAAATACTGTGTTGACTATGAAAGTTACATTTGTACTAGTTACATACTGATTTCATAATTATCTGGCGAAATAATTTTAGAATGACGAAAATTTCGTCAAGAACTGGTATTTTTCAAAAAAGTAATTACGCATCAACGAATGCTCGCGTGCTGGTATTCGAATGTCCTAAAAACAATTTTGATATTAAAATATGTATCCTACTCTTTTCGCATACTCGTAGGAGAAAATCCGAACTTTCGAATGCGTGGATGACTTCCAAGCATTGAATGAATTTGTTACAAATAGCAGTGAGTTTGTATTTAATTGGTTTAGAATTATTGTTTTCAATACTAAATTCAAAATTTTTATTTTTATGTTGGTATTTTTGAAAAGTTATTGTACACTAACAAATACTCGGTGCAAAGGTCTCAATATGACAGTTATGACGTTAACATTTATCTGTTTTGCTTAAAATTAAAATTTTCTTCTACTACAGGCGTTATTGTGTTCGTATCAATTATTATATGCCATCCGAAGCGCTCTTGATCTTTAAATTCGAACCGTTCCTAAACCGGGCACACTAATCGATATTGTCTTTTTATAGGAACGCACGCTTGATCGTTTTTCATGATATGTCAACGTCGAAATGTCAATTCTTTATGGTACAAGTAATGTTTGGAAATTATTAAAAATTACTACCGCAATTTTGAGACGATGGTCGCAACTTTAAAAGCGCTTACTACAATTTTTGGTCATAATAATCGCCCCACCAGACAATCTGTGTGTGTTATAGTGGATAAGTTCGAGTCAAAATATTCACTATTCTATGTTCCTATGCCAGTGAAACAACGCACCGATCGAAATACCGAAAATATCACAGTCATAAGTGCTTTGATTCAAAATGAGCCAAATCAGTCACATATCACAGGAATTGGGAATCTTTCGAACCACACTGTGGCAAATTTTGCGTAAAAATCTTGGCCTACGCCCTTACAAGATCAAATTACCTCAAGAACTGACGCTTTATAATCATTAGAAGGGTCGAAATTTCTCCGATTTGGCTCTGCTAAAGTTTAAAGAAAATCTTGAATTTCATCGAAAAATCATCTTCAGCGATGAAGCTTATTCTTGGTTTAATGACTTTGTCAACAAGCAAAATACGCGTTATTGGACAGCAACAAACCCGCATGTGCTTCAAGAGACTCTATTACAACCACAAAAGGTGAGCGTGTGGTGTGGAATTCACGGTCAATGGAATTCGCTATCGTACCATGTGGGAAAACTATTTTTGGCCAGAATTGGGTGGATTTGACATTAGTAATATGTGGTTCCAACAAGACACATGCCACACAGCTTGTCAAACAATTGATCTATTGAAGGGGAAATTCGGTAACCATGTAATCTTGAGAAATGGTCCGATCAAGTACCACCTCGCTCGTGCGATTTAACGCTACGGGATTTCTTTTTACGAGCTTACGTTATGTCGTTAGTTTATGCCAACAAGCCAACAACGTTAGAGGAGCTCAGCGACAATATCGAATGCGAAATTGCTTCGTTCCGGCCGATATGTGTGGAAGAATGGTGGAAAATTGGCTTCAAAGAATCGATTGCTGCATACGTGCTCGCGGTGGCCATATGAACGAAATCGAATTCCGTAGTTAAATGTAACATGTGTAGTGCATTTGGAATAAATTTCAGCCCAATATCTCAATCAATTATTCTGTGTTTTATTAAAATACAAAATTGTTATGTTTTTATTGAAAAACCCGATATTTTTTGTCCGTATTCAATTTAAGTTTCTTCTCATGCAACCACTTCAAGAAACTCTTTCTACAGTGTCTGATTCGCTGTCTGTAGATCCGTACGTGTTAAAAAATCAAGATATTATCCGTGTAAAGTCTATATTTCTAGCTTGTAAAACAACCCAACATCATTAACATAAATAAGAAAATTATTACTCTAAATAAGAAGTGGAAACGGTCCGAGAGACACCACTGCTATGTACACTTCATCACTATCTGTGTTACCTATTCTTAAAAAAGTGGTCTTGTTTTCAAAAAGCTCCTGGACCATGACAATATCATTTTATAGCACCAATTTGAAACACTCTTAGCAGTTTTTTGGGACTTGTACGGTCAAAAGTTCAAGTCACAATTGAATTTGTATTCTATTAGTTCGGAATTAAATATAAATTCAATGTTTTAAAAATTCTTAAAATTAATGTTTCTGAAAAGTTATTATACATTAATTAACGGTCACGTGATAATATCTTTGAAGATCCTGAAAGCGGATATGTCGAAACGTGTCCGACTCTTTTAATTTAAAATTGTGAAAATAATAAATTCGAACAACTATGTCTGAATTTGAAGATAACACTTAGTCTCGTTGGAAAGATACATTTATATCCTAAACGTTGGAGCATAATACGAATGTTCTAGAAATGAAGTGGAACAACTTTAAATATTCGTCATACCGTTATTCGAAAATCATGTCATTAAATATATTACAAGGCTTTTATACTTTTCAAATTATACGCTACATTTATATGTATATTATGTTAGGTATGTACATACGTAAAAGAAGTTTATGTGTACATTAAACATAATGTACTATACTGGATAATTACATACATTGTGCATCAAATTAGATATAATAAATGTCAATTTTCCAATTAGAAAACACGAAAATTTACTACCCTATACATACAGGCACGAACACAAACGTACGCACGCACACGCACACACAAACGAACTACCTAACAACAAATCATTTCTTAATAACCACTACTCCATATAATACAATCACAAATGTACATCATTCATAAGAAGTGTATTTATTTCTATGTATTTCATGTTTTTAGTTGCGAAGAAACCACTTATGCGCGATCGTAAAGTTATCATTAATATTTAATATTTATTATGGTAAACATGGCCTTGAGTCGGAAAAATGGGCTATTAATTTTAGAACTTGTACGTGAGCCGACGGTTTTCACGAAAGGTAAATATGAAACGCAATATTTATTCACAGAAATAACTGTATATGCATATTTACATATGTACACACATTTGTGAAAATATTGTTAAATACACGCAAAAGAGGGTGGTTATTTCAGATAGAGGAGAGTTTCAGAAATTAATAAATTAACACAGGAACAAATTATTGTACGTGGAAATATCGTTTGCGTTGGTACACGGTTTAAAAATCAGAAATGTTTATTGCAGTGCAAAATATTTAGTGGAAAATTTATGAAAAATCGTAGCGTTGCAAATCATCGGCCAATCAATCTAATTGAAATTTGGCGCGATTCGTCGATAAATTATTTTCGATTTTCAGGCTAGAACCGCGTTTTAAATCAGTTACTGCATTCGCTGGCGTTTCGATTTGCAAGGGAATATGCTTAGAGGATTGCTGGATTTTGCTGCAATGAAACCGCTTCAGCTTAATGGCTCTTTTTGATACCATGGTCTTATCTCTAACCTAAAATTAAGCTAACGTATTGAATATTTAATAGTCTGTCCACTAGATCGTTAGGTTGAAATCGTTTTAACTGGTGCACCCCACCTCTATCTTCTTATCAGACCTCTTGTTAATAAGTCCGGATGTGCGCACTTCTTTTTTTGATTTCTTTTTTCACCGAGGATACTTTTAGGTCATTTTCAATTAATGTATTTGGCATATGCCACGATGCATTCACAACCGGTTTAAGGACTTAACTTCGATACCGCTGAAGTATCTCTATCTTCGAATTACTCGCCTCTCTCCACAGTTTAAACCCTAGTCCTCCAGATTGGTTTTATAACGGCTTAATATAATAGTATTTTATTGTTGATACTTAAACGTGAATGTCCGCTCATCACGTGTTTTTGAATTTGGTCCCGAGTGGCTTTCTCTTGGTGATATCCAAGTGGTATCCAAGTGAAGACCTAGATGTTTTATGTGTCGTTGGCTTGAGCCAATTGGCATCTGTTAAGCGTGACCTGAAGACATGTGTCTTTCCCTAGCGTTAAAATCACTTGTCCCGTCTTGTTACATTCATCTTCATTTTCCATTTGTTAGCCGAGTTTCTATTTTGCATAATTCTTCCTGGACATTTATTGATGCAATGTCTGGATTAGTATATTTGGAGAGGTTGGCTTAGTTGGTAAGTCTGCAATGTATAACACATAGAGTATTGGTGCTAGTCTGTTGGAATATCATAAAATGTCATATGCTTATGTTTCGTCACCGGTAACCGCCAATATTGCCAGTTGTCCGACATGAATCTTTGCTCCTAAACGCAGAGTATAAACGACCAAGGTATTGTTCTCCTTTTAAAGCAAATCGTAGTAAATTTATATTGAACTTATTACCTATGATTGAAGAAAAGCAAGACACAGCTTCGCAGCCTTTATTTTTATTTTTTTTATGGGATTCCAAGTTTCTAATGCATGCATTAGTTAGAGTTTCACAGGAAATAATTCCTACATTTAATTCATTTTAATAACATAATTTTTAGCAAATTCTTTGTATAGATATCTTTACATATCTGTCTTGAAAGCATCTGAAGACTGCACAATTATTTATCTCTAATAAAAACAAGTTACAATTCAACAGAAAGATCTCTATATTCGCAATATTCCAAAGAATGCAAGTCAATACCGACCATCATTTGTACTTCCTCATCTTGCGCACGAGCCAATAAAGTACAGAATGAAAGCCATCGGTGTAGAATAACGACAAAAGACACGACTTCTATTACGTTTGCACAAATCTAAGATTTCCTTTAACAGAATGCAATTCATATTCACCAGCATTCGACAACAAACTTACGGTAGAAAGGGGAAGCCAAATACAAACACCTTCTCGATTGCACGCCGCCTGCTAATATTACATTTATCAGATGTTTATGTTGTCCTTTTATTTTTCGAATATAACAATAGAACAAGAAGAGTAAATGCGGACAAATGTTCATTGGAAACAAAGATTTGTATACACATGCTGGCCAGAAATTCATAGATAATCGTCAGATAGGACGATTCTATGATTAATTCTGAGTCGAAATGTTTTTTCGTATACAGAATAGGAAAATTAATGTGGAAAGGGGTTTGTTATATATCAACCTTCAGTGATCAAACTTCAATGTATGTGCAATAAATTGTAATTTACAGAAATCCAACACGTAATACTGAAAATATAGCCGATTGAAATCGCAACCACTTATTTGAATCACCTTGGACTTTAGACAGGGAGACTACAGCACATATTGTACAACAGAATTTTTCGACAGTAATGTAAATTCAATACAGTGCAACGAATACGGAAAGATACATACAACCATGCTCAGATGTATTAGACACCCCAGGTAAAAACCTTTATTCTCGGTATTATCCAATTCTGACAGAAATTAACCGTAAAAATAGTTAATGGTATTTACAGAAATGCGTTTTTGAATACCCTAGTTAATACCCTATTCAAAAGAATAGGTGGAAAGGGGAAATTGTGGATTTAAGAAATTTAATGTCATTCTAGCAGTGTGTGAGCAACGTGCGTTTGTGAGTTTGTGGTAGAGATCAATTAGATTATCCTCTTTTTTCACGTTGTGTCAGTTATTTGTTGAAGAAAAATGCCTAAAACACGCGAGTTGTCGGTAGGGGAACGCGCCCAAACAGTGCTACTGCATTCCCAGAAGTTATCAATAGCTGCAATTGCAAAAAAAAATGTTCGCGATGTGCAGTCCGTACAACCATTAGTTGCTATCAGGAGAGTGGGTCGTTTGTTAACAGAAAAAAGCGGCAGAAAACTGTACCTCGATTAGAGAAGACAGAATTTTACAAAGACTGGCTCTCAGTGATAGAAAAAAATCGTCGAAACAGTTCGCCAGTGAGCTGAAACAGCGTTATCGCGTAACAGTTTCTGCGCAAACAATGAGAAGGCGTCTCCAGCGTGCTGGTTTACGAGGGTGTAAAGCGCGACGTAAACCGCTTTTAACTGACGCTCATAAAACGAAGCGGTATTTATGGGCTGAACAACATGAAAATTGGATAATCGAGAATTGGCGAAGATTCTTTGGTCTGATGAATCGAATATCGAGGTATGTAAGTACATCTTCATGACTAATATTGTTATCGTTGTATGCAACTCAATCTACATGTAACATTAAACAAAATTAATCCTGTCTAAGTGCTAACTTTCTTCTTTTGCCTGGCTGCTTTGCGGACTACCTGGGACGCTATACGTTCGGCGTAGGCAAGGGGAAGCTTATGAACCACAATGTATCATTCCCACAGTAGAATTTGGAGGTGGTAGTGTTGGAGAAGTGTACCTGTGCGATGGACGGATGAATAGCCAACGCTATTTAGCCATGTTGGAGGAAGTATTAGAACCGTCTGTGCTAAAACTATTCGACCAGGGTATTCCACAATACATTTTTCAGCAAGATAGTGCGCCCTGCCACAAATCGGGAGCTGTAATGCGTTGGTTCGAGGAAAATACAGTGGAGGTATTGGATTGGCCGCCACAAAGTCCCGATTTGTCGCCCATTGAAAATTTGTGGCGTATCTTAAAAACTAAGATCACGGAACATAAATGCCTGTCAAAAGCAGAATTATCAACAAAAATTCGCGAAATATAGGCTGCAATACCACCGGCAGAGTGTTACAATTTAGTAGCAAGTATGCCTCGACGAGTGCGAGCTGTCATTAAGGCCAAGGGCGGAGCGACAAAATATTAATAAATTGTAGTATATTACTAAATAACACTTTGTACATAATTTTCACAACAGTTTTATTTTCCTCACCTCTCTTTTGACTAAACTATATAAACTATATATGTATGTATGTACATAAATTCGTAAGGTGTCTAATACATTTGAGCATGGTTGTATATGCAGTGAATTAATTCGAAAATTGCTAATCTAGAAATAAAAAAAAGTAACTTAATTGAAGTCGTTCCTTATCAGGACGCTACAGCGCGTATAGAATTGCAAATAACAAATACATATTATCTTCCATCAAGTACAGAGAATGCCCGTCAAGTATAAAGAAGCCGATTTTTTTCATTTCTTTTATTCATTTATAATATTGTCAATATACGGCGGTAGCAATCGAGATAAACAAAATAACAGCGCTCGCATACAAATTAATGTAGTTTTTATGTACGTTGAATTTCGAATTAACAAGTAATTAACTGTCAATTATTAAAAGGATACAAGACAATACGATTAATTAATATTAATTTGGCGTTGTTGGATTGGTGTTTTTACACCGGTTTAGAATGTCACGTACAAATATGGAAAGTTATTATTCGAATTATGTACACATGTATGTAAGTATGTACAAGATCCGTACATGTGAGTCTATAGAAATCGGTACGTGGTTATTATTAAACGCTGCCTATCAGATTTAAATTCTAACCGCGAGGATATTATCTATAAACGTATAATTAATACTAATATTTATCGTAAAAAATGCGAGGGCTTTATTTATTGCAACCATTAAGTTCAAGCTCAAACATGGGAATCCAAAAAATAATCTCTAAACGAAAACAAAATAAAGTTCTATATCGATATTGGTATTCATGTTATAAGCCAATTATTTCACGGACCTTAATTGAACGTGATTATATCGATATAGTAATGATTAGAGCTTGGAAAATATGCAAAATGCATGCATACGTATTCGGGTCAAAATCGCATAATGTACATATATGCAAAATAAAATTATTTTTACTTTTTTATTTATATTTTGGCCAACAGAGTTTCTCCCATCAATATGACAGAACCAAACATACATATGTACATGACACAAGTATCCTTAAGAAATATTTCAACGAAAAGTAAATATGAAATTTCACAAATCATACGGAAAAGTAATAATTATTTACGTGTAAGTATACAATATACAAAATATAAAAGTACAAGAAACAAATAGAGAGAAGGCGAACACATTAATTCCCCTTACTTGTCCCCAACTGCCAGTTTAAATTCCCATAGTCATGATGAAAATCTCGTGCACAAAATATTTTATTTTTTATTTATTTATTATAAGTAGATGGTTCCCATCTTCTTAGTTTTCCAATAATAATAATAATATTTATTATTGTTCAACAGCAACAACATCTTAAAAAATCTTAATTAGATTTACACTACCGGTCATATTTATTTGCCCACCCCAATTTCCTGTGTTTCCTGAAATACGGATTATCTTTCGAAGAATCTGTATTATAATTATTCAACAATATTATTAGTGGAAGTAATTCCATATGAATTTCTACGAAAATCTTAAATTGTTTATGATATATCGTAAGGGTGTCATAAATTGGAAAAATACCATAAATATTATATAGGCTAATCCCTACAGTATTAACAGTTTTACCTGCATTTCCGAAAGGTATTACCGATATTGTGTTATTGTACTAACTAATTACAATATTAGGATGTGTTATTCAAAAAGGAAAATAAATTTTATGTCAGTCATCGTTCATCTTTTGTTGTTTTGTTGCGAAAACAGTGAAATAGAGAGTTATTGTGAATATTTTAATGCAATGCCGAAGACGAAGGAATTATCTGTTGAAGTGCGTGCTATGATAATTGCTTATCATCGTACGGGTAAAAGTAATCGCGAAATTGTAAAAGAATTACGATTAAATCGCAGAACCGTTGATTATAACGTTAAAAAATTTGAAGAAAGTGGTACATTTTCCAACAAAGAAGATCTGGACGACGCAAAGCGACGACATCTGCAGATGACCGGCATCTAATACGGATAAGTAGAGGCGATAGACGAAAAACAGCACCAGAAATTGCTGCTGAAAAGCATAGAGCGCGTGCTAAACCAATTAGTGTGTCCACGGTACAGAGAAGGTTAAAGCAAGCGGGTTTATACGGACAAGATAAAACGACTAAGTTGGGCTAAATAAGATAAGAATTGGACGATTGATCACTGGAATAATGTGTTGTGGACAGACGAATCGAAGTTTGAATTTTCCGGTAGTAAAAGGCGAATATTCGTAAGAAGATCCGCAGGGGAAAGAGTACTGCCAGAATGTATTGCGCCCACCGTAAAACATGGAGGAGGTTCAGTAATGATTTGGGGGTGTTTTGGTGGAAGATCTGTAGGCGATCTCGTCAAAATTGAGGGAATCCTAAGAAAAGAAGGCTACAAGGAAATTTTAGAAAATAACGCTGTTCCTTCAGGACTAAGGATTCTTGGCGAAAACTTTGTATTTCAACAGGACAACGATCCGAAACACACTTCTAGATTGTGTGGCGATTACTTGCATCAACTAGAAGAGCAAGGGCAAATCTCTATAATGGTATGGCCAGCTCAAAGTCCTGATCTGAACCCAATAAAGCTTTTTCGGGAAGAATTGGACCGCAAGGTTCGAGAACGTGCTCTATCATCCACCACTGTACTGTGGGAACAACTTCATGAAGCCTGGGCACAAATTACAGAAGATACACTGCAAAAATTAATTGAAAGGATGCCGCGATTATGTGCCGCAATTATCAAAAATAAAGGTGGGCGGTACATTGATGAGAGCAAAATTTAATAATAATTAATGATAAAGTTTTTATATAAGAAAAATGTAACCATTTTATGTTTATTTTACACTATTGTAATGGTACAATAAATAAATTTTTAGTACACATTTTATAGTTTAATAATAAATATAAATAAATAATAAATAAATATGACCGGTAGTGTATAGTGCGGTCAATTTTATTTTACGAAATTCATTTAAATGACAAGCAACATTCCTTAATAACTGAAAATTTTGGAAAGTATTTCGTTGTTATTTCTAATCAGACGCAAATAAATTATTTATAATTTCAAAATTTATTCTTAAATATTCGATATTGTCTATATAATGCAGCTTATACTTGTTTTTTAAACAAAATTTTGATAAAAATGTATTAATACGTTTTCTTTCGTTAAACATAAACGCATGTTTTAATGGTTGATCAAATGAGATGACCGTTTTGAATCGATTAATATGTGTACATACGTATGTACTTACTCATACATATGCGTATGCATGGGCATTCTAGATCTTCCTTTGTAAATGAATATAATAAACTAATCGTAAGTATAATACAATCATGCTCTCGTAATCGTCTTGATGGGTAAAGAGCATCAGCACGGTCCATCGTGATGTGAAATTGATGGTAATTTTCTTATAAAAGATAATGCACGTTCTAATTTGTTGCTGTGCGTAATGAATTAGATTACGCTAGATTGTTATTAAATTGCCCTCAAATGCAACCTTCACCTAGATTTCTTAATGTATTTGTTATTGTATTCATTATGTGTCTGCTTGCACTCTAAAGACACTACACCTATATGAACGTACATACATGTTCGTTATACGTATGTAATGGAACAATACCTGACAATTGAATTAGAACCATGCTTGGGTATCAAGAAATTTATAATACAGGCCGTCTGTATTTAAATGTATTTCAAACATTCCATTGTAAACCGATTTAGTTGTTCAAACAGAATGCATTCCTAGAAAAGATAACCGTTATATTAATAGAAAAATTCCTTTATCGGTTTTGGGTCAGGTATTAGAATCTAAACACAGATAATGAAATATGTGAAAGCATTACGAATAATGTACAATTTTAGTTGGAATTTGTACGTGCTATTATATAACGTTGAAATCAGGAATATTTTCCTGTGACCTGTGAACCTGTTAATAATAAATGTAAAAGCTGCCCACGTAGGTTACCAAAGTGTAAACTTGCAAGGATGGTGAAATAAATATGACAAATTAGTTGTTAGAACAATGACAAATGACAGAGGTAAAATCCAAGGAACATAACAATATCGAAACCGTAGACAAGACAAACTTCATAAGTCAAAAGTCAAAACACATTTTATCTGTATTATACGTGACATATTTGTGCATAATACACATGGTCTGCATACGTCTGCTTCTAGAAAAACGTTTGCACCCCTTTCTTTCTTCAACACTGTGACTACCGATGAGTTAGACAAATGCCGGTATATCTACGTATTTTACAGTGTTATTAATGATCGGTAAATTTTCGTGGTTTAACTTTTTATGTATATATCCGTGTTGGGGGTAGTGGTTTTTTTAATAAATCTTTACTAATTAAGTGTATTTGTTCGATTTAAATTTAATCCACAAAGCTCGCATTGACTTAGCAACTATTGTATAACTAAAATGTGAATACATTATGTATGTTTAAAATTATAAATTTATATTTGATTTTAAAATGAATTATTTAAATGATACTTCCTTTGTTCTTATCAATCAGGTTGTTACAAATGTAATGTCCGTTTTTTCCTTCAGTCTGGACTGAATCGCACCTGTGTGAAGACGTGTATGTTTTTGGTGAAAATTATTATTGTATTTGTAGAAAAGGGTATTTATTTTGAAGTGTGTACCTGTTCCACTTCTTGGAAAGATTAATACACCTGTCCTTGTCTCGCCTATGGAAATGCTGTCGGCAAGAGATATTCGGGCAATTTACCTCTTTCAATTTAAAAAGGGATTAAATGCAGCTGCAGCAACGCGAGAAATTAATTAGACGTTCGGTGAAACCACGTGTAATGAACGCACATTACGGCGATGGTTTAAAAAATTCAGCGAGGAAAATTTTGATTTGGAAAATGAGCCTCGCGGATATGGGCGTAGCACCGTTAATGACGACGAGCTGCGTGTAGAAGTTGAAAGTAATCCGTCGACAACAGTGCGTAGCCTTGCAGAAACATTTCAAGTGTCCATTGCCACCATTAGTCGTCACCTTTCTTCGATTGGCAAAGTGAAGAAAATCGATCGATGGGTGCCGCATCAATTAACGGAAGCCAATAAGCTCCGTCGATTAGAGGTGGCTACCTCTTTGGCTAATCGACAGAAAGTTGAACCGTTTCTCCATCGAGTGGTAACGTGTGACGAAAAGTGGATATTTTATGATAATCGGAGACGGTCAGGACAATGGCTAGATCGAGGTGAAGTAGTAAGATATCATGCACGAGCATCACTTCACCCGCGAAAGATTATGGTGACTGTATGGTGGACCAGTAAGGGTATTATTCACTATTCATTTTTGCAACCTGGTAAAACCATCACGGCAGCGTCCTATTGTGCCGAACTGGAAACTATGCATGGAAAATTGAGCCGCTTGCAGCCCTCACTAGTCAATAGACATGGACCCATACTTCTTCATGATAATGCAAGATCTCATGTTGCACGACAAACAATCCAAAAACTTTCGGAATTTGGTTACGAAACTCTCCCTCACCCACCTTATTCACCTGACCTTTCGCCAACTGATTTTCATTTTTTCCGAAGTTTAGACAATCACTTAAAAAATAGGGACTATTTTGCAGTGTTTGAATAAAAAAAATATTTATTTTTCATTTTTTCAAACTTTGATGTAAATTTTTTGCAGAATAAATATCCCTTACAAAATCGGACATTTCATGTGTAACAATCTGATATTTTGCTTATTTTTTCACTCTGTCTCAAGATCATGGGGTTGTGAACCGTTCTGGTACAATATGGTTCAACATAAACCCACAAAAACCAATGTATAATAAATAAATAATGATAATTTTATGTAAACTTTATATATGTTTCATTTCTGTCTGAATATTCTGTGCTATGTCTTTTATATAATACATTGACTGTTGTAAATATTGTTTATTCATGCAAATAATGATGTTCACTGTAATTGTAAACTAATTTTATGTTCAAAAGAAAGTTAATATAATACTTTGAATTAATTCAATGTTTAACTACTATAAGGTATATCTATGTAAACATATATACCTTTATTATCATATATACATATATATATATATATATGTATATAAAATTAGCTAAAAATGTTTTGGTCGACCGTTATAAGATAATCCAAATCAATGAAATTCGTCGGGTATTCGGTCAACTGTTAAGAAAATTAAAAAATTAAAAAACAATCATTTGTTTTATCCTCTCTATTTCGCTATAAATTTATAGATTCCTCAGGAGTTAAAAACTAGATTAATTTAAAAAATTCTTTAAAAATCATTAAAATGTGGTTTGTCATAATAAATACTCAGTGTAAATAAAATTATATATTATTTTTGTACTAACGTCAGTGGTAGGTAAAATCTAGCATGTTACACAAATAATTTACATTTGAAACTAAATCATTTTACGTGTAAAATCCTAAATTATTTGTGTAAACCTTTTTTACCGACGCTAGTGCAATAGTTTATAATTTTATATACGAGGTGCATAACACAAACAAAAAATATATGAATGTGGTTTAAGAATTTTTTAAATTAATCTAGTTTTTGTAATAAAAAGATAATAATTGTGAGCATGATTAAAATATTGTACATGTTATTGTTTTTTAGAACTCCTGAGGAAGCTATAAATTTATAGCGAAATATATAGGATAAAACAAATGATTGTTTTTTAATTTTTTAATTTTCTTAACAGTTGACCGAATACCCGACGAATTTCATTGATTTGGATTATATATATATACATATATATATATATATATATATATATATATATATATATATGATAATTAAGCTTCGTAAATAATGAGATATTAAATTTTTAACTAAATTGTATATTATAATTTAAGACAATAAAACCTAATAACATATTTTTTAACATTACAACATTTCAATAATAGACAATGTTTTGTTTTTATTTTTGAGTTACTTTTTTGTCTGCTTAGATTGCCAGTTGCCTAATTAATTTATCTTTCAGAATGTCTTGGTATTGTTAACACACTTTCCGAATACATATAGTGAACTGTTTAAACACAAATTCCTGCATTAATAAATATATACTAACGTGTACAAAAGTAAATATATTAGTGATAAACAATAATGATTAGCAGCCGCCATTATAAAATTAGGCTATAACATTCATATATGTGTATAAAATACATCTGGATTTACATATTCACGAAATGGTTTCAATATGAAAACTAGAATACACGCAAAATACATGTGACTGGAAAAATAGAAATTTACATGTTTGCGCGAAGATTTGAATTCGGAAATCTGAATATATTTATATAAAATACATCTACTTGGTAACCATACGGAATTAACATATTTGCGGGGAAATTTGAATTTGGAAACTTGGAGATAAGAAATTGAAATGTAATTTGAAAGCATATGGTTAGCGTAAATATATTATAACGTAAAAGTGTTTATATTGTATAGTATTTGCAATAATTCATCAATTACATTTGTTCAAAAACACAATTAATAGTGTAAATATATAAAATTGGTGCTTTTAATAGTTTAAATTTGTTTAGAAACTCGTATTTCATTTTGTTATAATCCTATTATTGTTTTATTTATTTTCAATATATATATATATATATATATATATAGTTATTGTTTAATTAGTTGTAATTAAAAAAAAATAAATAAAAATCTATGCTAGAAAGAAATTCTAAAAAGGATATTTTTTATTAATTCAATTTTCTTTATCTACAACCATGTTCAGATGTATTAGACACCCCAGGTAAAAACACTTATTCTCGGTATTATCCAAGTCTGACGGAAATTAACCTTAAAAATAGTTAATGGTATTTACAGAAATGTGTTTTTGAATACCCTAGTTAATCACCTACTGAAAAGAATAGGTGGAAAGGGGAAATTGTGGATTTTAGAAATTTAGTGTCATTCTAGCAGTGTGTGAGCAACGTGCGTTTGTGAGTTTGTGGTAGAGATCAATTAGATTATCCTATTTTTTCACGTTGTGTCAGTTATTTGTTGAAAAAAAATGCCTAAAACACGCGAGTTGTCGGTAGGGGAACGCGCCCAAATAGTGCTACTGCATTCCCGGAAGTTATCAATAGCTGCAATTGCAAAAAAAAATGTTCGCGATGTGCAGTGCGTACAACCATTAGTCGCTAGCAGGAGAGTGGGTCGTTTGTTAACCGACCAAAAAGTGGCAGAAAAAATCGTCGAAACAGGTCGCCAGTGAACTGAAACAGCGTGATCGCGTAACAGTTTCTGCGCAAACAGTGAGAAGGCGTCTCCAGCGTGCTGGTTTACGAGGGTGTAAAGCGCGACGTAAACCGCTTTTAACTGACGCTCATAAAAAGAAGAGGTATTTATGGATCAAACAACATGAAAATTGGACAATCGAGAAGTGGTCGAAGATTCTTTGGTCTGATGAATCGAATATCGAAGTATGTAAGTACATCTTCATGACTAATATTCTTATCGTTGTATGCAATTCAGTCTACATGTAACATTAAACAAAATTAATTCTTTTGCCTGGCAGCTTTGGGGACTACCTGGGACGCTATACGTTCGACGTAGGCAAGGGCAAGCTTGTGAACCACAATGTATCATTCCCACAGTAAAATTTGGATGTGGTAGTATCACGGTTTGGGGTTGTATGTCTGCATACGGTGTTGGAGAAGTGTACCTGTGCGATGGACGGATGAACAGCCAACGCTATTTAACCATGTTGGAGGTAGTATTAGAACCGTCTGAGCTAAAACTATTCGATCAGGATATTCCACAATACATTTTTCAGCAAGATAATGCGCCCTGCCACAAATCGGGAGCTGTAATGCGTTGATTCGAGGAAAACACAGTGAAGGTATTGGATTGGCCGCCACAAAGTCCCGATTTGTCGCTCATTGAAAATTTGTGGCGTATCTTAAAAACTAAGATCACGGAACATAAATGCCTGTCAAAAGCAGAATTATCAACAAAAATTCACGAAATATGGGCTGCAATACCACCGGCAGGGTGTTACAATTTAGTAGCAAGTATGCCTCGACGAGTGCGAGCTGTCATTAAGGCCAAGGGCGGAGCGACAAAATATTGATAAATTGTACTATATTACTAAATAACACTTTGTACATAATTTTCACAACAGTTTTATTTTCCTCACCTCTCTTTCGACTAAACTATATATGTATGTATGTACATAAATTCGTAAGGTGTCTAATACATTTGAGCATGGTTGTATATATAATATAAAGTGATTATTGTCTCAGATAATTTTAATATTTTTCAAAAGGAATTCATATTACCCTGATCTAGTAAGGAAAAATAATATTTAAAAATAAAAGAAAATTAAAAACAAAGTATAATAATTTAACATTGAATTCATATTATTGATTTATGATGTTAGTTTATTTAAAAGCATTTCATTTAATTCTATTCAATTTAAAATAATTACATTTACATTTTTAAATGAAATTGATAATTTAATATTTGAATCAAAGCATATATTATAATATTTTGACGTAACCCAATGTGGAGTTTGATACAAGAAAAAATACGTATAGATTTTTATTTTATTACAATATATACACCCACACACACACATATATTTGATGCCATATATTCATAAATATATCGGCCAAAAAGCAACAGATTAAAATCTATCCATTTGTCATTGTTCAAAAGAAAAACAATTTTACCCACTTTATATAATTGTGAATAATGTATCGATAAATTTCATATGCAGCTTTCGAATCGTGACCGTTGATTTATTTATATAAAGTGCAAGTATCTTATAGATAGGCATGTGATAATTTTATATCCACTACTTCACAAACAGCTTTCTGAACAGCTTTCTCCGTACCGCCTACTACAACTATTATTACAGTACAATTACCGCAGTTAGAGATTAATACCGTTCGACGTTTCATGAAGTTTTAATAGCTTAATTTATGTAATAACCTTTTTGCGATTGAGAACTTCAAACGCATAAAATAAAATCCATTATCTGGGAAATTAACTAAATAACACATTATCATTAGTGGAATGTTAATAATGAAATTTATTTTTTGCGGATATCAGATAGAATCATCTTCACTCGCCGACTATGTATACTACTATACTGAGCTGCTCATCTCGTGGTGAAGTACATACATGCATACATGATACGTATAGCATCTAAATAATACGGTAGTTCAAATGCGATTTACATACATTACTAGGTGATAGTGTTTGCCCACCCAGAATATAATAGAAGTGTAATACCTACTGGAAAACTAACATTTTACTATATTATATAAAATGTTTTAAAATCTTCAAAAAATATTGTTTAAGTAATTTTAATGAATATTCTTTTAAATTTGTTTAAATTATTGATTCGTCCAAATTTTATTATTGTCTGACACAATCTCGGTATCTTCTCCAGTGATTTCGCTAAAGTTTCTGCTTCTATTTTTGACCATGCATCCTGTACTTTGATCCATTATTTTATTGGATGTCAGAATAAATTTTCGCACTTGTCTGTCTGACTCATCTCATAACAGCTCTATAGGACTTAAGTCTAACTCCTCTAAACACCCCCGACTCAATTTGGTATTTAGAACCGTTGTCTTGTTGAAATACAAAGTCTTCTCCAGTAAGTGATGTTCCAAAGAAAACGACTTTCCAAAATTTCTCTGCACAGTTCTTTGCCTAGAAGAACGTATATTTCTTTAAAATCGCCTACAAATGTCCCAGAAAACCAACCCCAAACCATGCTTGGTGGTGGATGCAATGCATGATTCGAGAACTCCCGTCGATTTTCGGACAAATATTCGCGCGTATTTGGATTCGTCGGTCCAGAGAGTTCTTCTAATATCCAATCCTTATATTGTCTTGCCCAAGCTGACCATTTCATTTTATTTTGCTCGCTCGACAGCGATTTTCTCGAATAATTTTTTGTGGGTGAACGTTTATTTCGAATAATGTTTGCTGCAATTTCTGATTGAGTTTTTCGTCTATCTCTTTTACTTAATAAAACTATTGTTCGATCTTCTGCTGGGGCTGTTATTTTTGGTCAAGCCGGCTGCATTTTATTCAATAAACTACCAATTTTTTCATATTTTTTAATATTATAGTCTGCAATTCAGTGCCTTGACTTCAGTAACTTCACGATTTCTCCATTACTTTCATCAATATCATGATGAAACACTATAAAAACGCATGCTTGAATTGATAGTACTTTTCCACGTGGGCATTATTCAAAATATCGATTTTATTTTAATACACAAACACCACGTCACGAACCCTGTACACTTAGAAAATTGAATGAAAACTGAAATTTTTATACAAATACGACACTGCTCGTTACTTAAAACTTTTTTAATCGCCTTACCAGGGTTGTAAAATAGTTATTGTCGATAATATAGTTTTAAAGTACTTGAATACATGAATACCGAAGATTGTGCATGTATTATACAATATTTATATTTTAATTAGAATCTATAGAACATATTGGCTTTAGTTAGGCCAAAATACTCTTTATTTGACTAATATGAAAATATATACATGTGCAAACATTTATGGCCGATAATGTATTGGGTTGGCAACTAAGTACTTTCGGTTTTTACTGATAGAGAGCGTTGCTTTATTTTTTGTATAACGTATGTTGGTGCTGTACTTTACCGTTTGTCGCGTGATACTAGTCACATTGACGTAACTTCAGAAGCAAGTAGTGCGTGATTTTTATTAAAACTATTAGTTGTGGATTAATTTTAAATGGAGTGCAGAAACGAACATTTTCGACATATTTTACTATTTTATTTCCGTAAAGGAAAGAAAGCTGCTGCGGCTCACAAAAGATATTTAAAGTTTATGGTGCTGATTGCTTAACAGAGCGCACGTGTCAGAATTGGTATAAAAAATTCCGTTCTGGAGATTTTTCCCTCAAAGATGAGCAACGTTCTGGTCGGCCTACTGAAGTTGATGATGACCAAATCAAAGTCATAATTGAAGAGGATCGTCATATAACTTTTCGAGAGACTGCGGAGAGGCTACATGTATCGCACACAACAATTGAAAAACATTTAAAATGTCTTGGGCTAGTTGATATTTGGGTACCTCACGAATTGAAAGAAATTCATTTAACACAAAGAATCAACTTTTGCGATATGCACCTTAGACGAATTGAAACCGACCCTTTCTTAAAAAGAATCATCACTGGTGATGAAAAATGGGTCCTGTACAGTAACATAGTTCGAAAACGATCATGGAGCAAACACGATAAACCAGCTCCAACCACATCGAAAGCTGAATTGCATCCAAAAAAGATCATGTTGTCAGTTTGGTGGGATTACAAAGGTGTTGTGTTTTTTGAGCTGCTTCCAAGGAACCAAACGATCGATTCTGATGTTTACTGTCAACAATTAATAAAACTGGATGAAGCAATCAAAGAAAAACGGCCAGAATTGTCAAATCGGAAAGGTGTAGGTGCAACTCGTGGGAAACTATTGGAGCTTGGTTGGGAAGTGATGCCACATCCCCCATACAGCCCTGATCTAGCACCATCTGATTATCATTTATTTCGAAGTTTGCAGAATTCTTTGAATGGTAAAACTTTCACAAATGACGATGACCTTCACTCGCACCTGGTTCAGTTTTTTGCTGACAAGGATCAGAAATTTTATGAGCGCGGATACATGCAGCTGAAAGAAAGATGGCAAAAGGTCATTGAGCAAAATGGAAAATATATAATTGATTAAAAACTATTCTTTGTTTAAAAAAAGTGTTTTATTTTATACTACAAAACCGAAAGTACTTAGTTGCCAACCCAATACATACATACATACATAGAAATAGGTATAAAAGTGACGATTTATCGATGTGCTTTGAAGAAATTATAGTATTATATCGACAAAAGAAAGAACGAACGTAAATTAGAAAAATTTTTTTGTTTTAAATTTAAAATACTTTTTTCAAAAATACGAAATTTTTGAAAAAAGAACTTCCGAACCATCCTATTTACCATCGAAATACTACTACTTAAATTTCGTTACTAAATCTGAAGATGTGGTGTTTTTCGAAATTCTCGCTTCCTCTCCTCGTTCGACTTACACATTTGGTTGATCAGTCACTCTTCGCATTCTATTGAACGGCCTCTTCAACGATGGCAGTTGGAACGTGACCTTGAATGACGGGATGTCAACTATGATGAACGTCTTTAACTCCAATGAAATTTCATTCATCAATAATCAGAGTGGGATCTTGAACCAGATGGATAAATTTGAACCATTTTTCCGAAAAAATATCCTCAACGCAATGTATTAACAAAGTATTTGTAATAATGAAAGCTAGTTCCTTTGTTAAAATATTCATTACTCGTTTTAAATGTTATCGCAATATTTAAATGTCTTTCGCGAAACGGGAAAAACGAATATTTTTTAAAGCGGACAAGGAAATTTATTTTATGCACATGTATATGTGTGTATACACATATATGAGGTTACACATGTATGCATGTATATGAGCTAGCTGTAACAGACAATGCATGGAATGTATAATAAAGAAGACTTTGAAATATGAGATGTTTTACATCAGTTAAATTACATATTGAGTTGGAAAAGTTCGGATAGCTTTCCTTACTCTCTTCTTTTCGTGGCATCTCTCTCGTGTTGAATGTATACAATATTATATTTCTAAAACGGAGAGATTTTAAAATTGCTTCTCTGCTCGTGTTGTATGCCAAATATATGCGAAAGTTTGGACTTTTAGAGAAGCTGCTTAATTAAATTTACCTAAACTCTTTCATTAGTTTAATAAAATACATTTTTTTATTGCTGTAAAACACTTTATTTCCAATTTACAGCTTCTACTGTACTTGAAAAATAATGAGTGAAACAATCATGGAAATTATTTAAGTGAACCTTAGTTTCAACATCACATATTTTGCTTGTTTTTATTGGGTCACCATCTAACATGAAAAATACATAATGTTTAAAATGTTAGCTTCAAGCAAGATTTTAATATATTTTACTAAAAACATATTAAAATTAATTAGAAAAATTTTAGTAGCTCTTGAAGACACTATAAATGAAAGCGAATTATTGAACGCTTGAACAAAAGAAACTCGGAAAGTATTGGGTTGGCAACTAAGTACTTTCGGTTTTGTAGTATAAAATAAAACACTTTTTTTAAACAAAGAATAGTTTTTAATTAATTACATATTTTCCATTTTGCTCAATGACCTTTTGCCATCTTTCTTTCAGCTGCATGATTCCGCGCTCATAAAATTTCTGGTCCTTATCAGCAAAAAAGTGAACCAGGTGCGAGTGAAGGTCATCGTCATTTGTGAAAGTTTTACCATTCAAAGAATTCTGCAAACTTCGAAAGAAATGGTAATCAGATGGTGCTAGATCAGGGCTGTATGGGGGATGTGGCATCGCTTCCCAGCCAAGCTCCAATAGTTTCCCACGAGTTGCCAAAGATGTGTGAGGCCTTGCATTATCTTGGTGCAAAACTACACCTTTCCGATTTGACAATTCTGGTCGTTTTTCTTTGATTGCTTCATTCAGTTTATTAATTGTTGACAGTAAACATCAGAATTGATCGTTTGGTTCCTTGGAAGCAGCTCAAAAAACACAACACTTTTGTAATTTTGTAATCCCACCAAACTGACAGCATGATCTTTTTTGGATGCAATTCAGCTTTCGATGTGGTTTGAGCTGGTTTATCGTGTTTGCTCCATGATCGTTTTCGAACTATGTTACTGTACAGGACCCATTTTTCATCACCAGTGATGATTCTTTTTAAGAAAGGGTCGGTTTCATTCCGTCTAAGATGCGTATCGCAAAAGTTGATTCTTTGTGTTAAATGAATTTCTTTCAATTCGTGAGGTACCCAAATATCAAGCGTCTTAACTAGCCCAAGACATTTTAAATGTTTTTCAATTGTTGTGTGCGATACATGTAGCCTCTCCACAACCTCTCGAACAGTTATATGACGATCCTCTTCATCTATGACTTTCATTTGGTAATCATCAACTTCAGTAGGCCGACCAGAACGTTGCTCATCTTTGAGGGAAAAGTCTCCAGAACGGAATGTTTTATACCAATTCTGACACGTGCGCTCTGTTAAGCAATTAGCACCATAAACTTGATATATCTTTTTGTGAGCCGCAGCAGCCTTCTTTCCTTTACGGAAATGAAATAGTAAAATATGTCGAAAATGTTCGTTTCTGCACTCCATTTAAAATTAACCCACAACTAATAGCTTTAATAAAAATCACACACTACTTGCTTCTGAAGTTACGTCAATGTGACTAGTATCACGCGACAAACGGTAAAGTACAGCACTAACATACGTTATATAAAAAATAAAGCAACGCTCTCTATCAGTAAAAACTGAAAGTACTTAGTTGCCAACCCAATAATTTCGTCTTTTCTCCTACTAGAGTTGTTAATTGTATTTTTAGTTATAGTATTCTTAATTATACTTTAACTTATTGTCATTATTTATTTTGACAGTTCATATTTTAAGGTTAATTTATAAAGGAAAATAAAAAGGTACATTTTCGACATATTATACATTTTTTTATTACCGAAAAGATAGGAATGTAGTCATAGCAAGAAAAATGTTATGTGAAGGGTATGGAGAAGACATTTAAACAGAACGCCAATAACAATACTAGTTTGTAAATTTCGTTATGGTAACTTCGATGGCGATAAGATTAATCATCGCATAGTAGACAGTATTTTTTTGTATATCTTATGTTATATATAGAGTACTCTGTAACATTTATTTGTAATTTATTTTGTCTACACCATACAGAAACTTTATTAAATTATTTTTGTAAGTAAATAGAATTGGTCGTTGTTATATGATTACAAACGCACTGTTTTCGTTTAAAAGGTAGTTTAGTGGTCAGTTGAAATTTCGCATCAAATTGAAACAGGAAAAAATGTGAAATCGAATTGTCGAATATAAATCTCCTGAATTAAATATCAAATAATCACAAACGATTTAACAGAATTCGTTCATGTAGGAAATTGTATATTTAGAACATTGACATTAAAAATATGCAGGTAAAACTTTTTCTGATTTATTCTTAGATAAATAACTTTCATAAAATTTCAAGTAGTAAGTTACAACAAGCATAATCTAATATTTACATTATTACCATTTAATTGGCCATCCACCGCGAATTAATAAATCTCATTGGGTTTATCAAATCGATCAACGTGGACTAGGCACATCCTCCTTATCGTTTAACACATTGTCGGGGTGGGAGTGGTGTAGCGACGGAACGACAGTCAACGTGGACTGCGTCCGCGAATAAACGTTCGCATACGTTTCCAACGACAAATCAACGCTTTTGCATTAGATTAGCATTGGGGACAATGCCAGAAACTGTTTTTTGTCCATGCATTTAATTGAAAACACATCTGAGATGACTTTTTCTGATCTTTTTTTCTATTTGAAGGTGTTTTTATGATTGACAGGAGATTAATACTCATTAATTAGTTCGCATTAGAAAGAATTCCTTTAAAATGTTTTTGCGAATGTTTGTTATTAAAAATTATTTTTAAAACTTCTTTTAGATTTTTTTGTCGACACGTCTTTGTAATTGACGCGAGACTTAAAATTAAAATTTTTCTTGCCTGAACTAATTTTTTCGATATGAAATAACTTTCGTAAAGTATACTATTTATTTTCGATTCATATTATAAAGAACCTTTTAATATCAAAAAAACATGTCCATATATAAATACTTTCGTATGCAAAAATTATAAATTATTTTGTCTTCAAATAATAGACAAATTAAAATACAAATTTCGCGATTTTTACCAAATGTCTTATAAAACAGCTAATTTAGACTATGGTATGTCTGTTTTTGGTTTTTAAATGTACAAAAGATTATAGGTTTAAGAAAGTAAACACGTTTAATTTGAAATTTTAACCAGAATATTGCTTTAAGTAAAGACGTCCTGGCTAGTTCACATACGTGCGTATCTTAAAAATTTATTCGAATATGATTTTACTACATCACACAAGCTTATTTGTTTGTATTAGAAAATTGCTATAAAAAGTATAGAACCGTCCAACATTTAAAAAAGAGAACTGTAAAGAATGTTCCTTCTTTTCAATATCGTTGTGTATTCCCTATAGCGTTTCATCGTTTATTTCCATCACTTTAGATCCATTATACATACACTACAGGCCATAAGTAAGGGATCACTTATCATAAATAACAAAACACTTGTATTTTAGACACATCCTTTAGACTTTTACCTGTTTTGGTGAGAATAATTGAAATAACAGTTGTAAATGTAATTCTGAGAAGGATTATTCGGATTATTATTATAAATTAGATAAATATATTTGTTTCTGAAAAATATTGTAAATCCTTTTAATAGTTTTATGGCGTCTATTTAATAGAAATATTTTATATACCCCAGTAAATTTAATAGGGTTTACAACGCAATATTATTACAATAGTATTAGGAATT